>BLYF01000131.1:490816-610637 GCA_014905255.1 Herpotrichia juniperi
CCTTCTCCACATAACCACACACCGAGTACTGCTCGATTAAAATGGCATCGTGCGGCTTGTTCTGCTCTGCCTTGGGATTGGAGCGCTTGCAAGGCGGATTCGGCCATTCATGTTAGCCAAGAGGATGTGAGTTCAGTGGTATGGTGCTGGGACTGGCGTGTTCAATTTCACGGAAAAGAAGGAGGAAGCTGTCATTGCGTGTCGGCTTTGCAGGAGTAAGCCATCAAAAAGTAGAAAAGGAAAGTTCATGTGCGAGTACCAGAGTTACGCGAGTTAGACACTGATATAGCTATGTGTTAACGGTCGCGATGCGCAATTCTCTTGTTATGGTCTCGCTGCCGTCACTAATCTCATTCGCCTCACCCCTTTTGCACTCTCTGATCACAATATAACACCCTCTGCCAGCACTTCTCCTTCTCTTTTCGCCCTCCAGTTGCGTCAACCAACTTTTTTTCACATGGTCTGCGTCAATGGTTCAGAAGTACAAAACTCAACTAAGAGATTTGGTAAAATCTCGTTTTTCTCGCGACTCTTAGGCTCTGGCTCAAAGCATCTGACATCCAGCGACGTGCTGCTCTTAACCTTATTGGACGAAAACCACATCCTCAATATACTATAAACATTTGAAGTTGTGTATGGAAACCCGATATTTGTTCCATTGCTTTTAGAATAGAGCCTTGAAACGAGTACCGGAATGTGGGTTGTGTAATTGCACTCGCATGGATTCCCGTATGGAGTGCGTGGGCATTCATCTGTCGCTTATGTGAGCTCGCGCTTTGCCCATGAATAGATGCTAAACAGCCTGAACAAGAGCGGCGATCCCTATTTGATGTCTTGTCTAACATCCAGAACACAAAACCAATCACGATTCACATACCTGACCACAATTTACTTTCTTGGCACATCTAGTGCCTTCTTCAAATTTAGATCATGTAAGTACATGCTTGTTTCTGTGGAAGGTAGTTGCCTCACTTCGGACAAACTTGGGGACGAACAAGGCTGAAATGACGCACATGAGTGAACAAACCCTGCTTCTGTAGGTTATGCGACTGAAATTGTGCTTTGTTCTGGATATGTACATCTATCGAAGTCTTTTCTCCTAGCAAAGGTGTATCTATGTATCCATACAAGTAGAAATAGTTCAATCTAGGTGTTCCTGTCTCGGGTTTATAAAATCACATTATGTAGTTTCTGATACGAAGCGAATTACATATATTATTGCGATGGTGATTGGCATTGTGAAGTGCTGACGATAATGAACTCATCATTAGGACTGATGAAGATTCGAATGTAGATTGTATGTTTTGGTAAGTTCATGTGATAATTATGCGACCATACTTGTTTTATCGTTTCCTGGGAGAAAACGCACCACGTATGCTAAGCATTCTAGCATAGTCAAGTGCACTCAGCCTCCAGGACAACGAGGTACGGAAAAGCTCGTTGCTGGTGAGGGCCTTCCTATAGGCAGTTCTGCAAGACTGCCGAAGGAATCGTATGAGTCTTGCTGTTTGCGGGGCACACTTCTATTGATGTCAACGTTGGGCTCAATTCTAGCAAGACGTATGTGCTAGATTGGAAATTGCTCCTCTAAACGGGATGAGTGACCACACTATCACTCAACAGCTCCTTCTCCATTAAGCTTTGTTTTCATACTAAGCTCTCCTGCCTCACTTGATATCTTGCGACCTGATCACCTCATTCTACTCATCGTTCATGGACCTTAATCACTTTTACTATTAGTACTCCATCTATTCAAACACTCATCACCCTTTACCACACGCAACCATCCGAATAAACACAGTTTATCCTTAACTATGAATACAACCCCTGGGACCACGGTGACAAGAGACACCAACGGAAATTACTTGTTTCCGGCCTCACGCTACACCCCACGCTACAAAACCTGGCCTCACACCCCCGAAGATTTCGAGCGATTCAATGAAGACCCTGATAACTTGTTCTGGTCTACTTCGGAATACCGCGTATTTATCCACCACGAGACAATCGAGAGGCTCCGGAACTACTACGCCAGGTGTTTGCCGCGAACAGGCCGGATTTTGGACCTTTGTGCAGGTTCGCGAAGCTATTTTCCTTACGAACTCGAAGTCGGCGTCTGGAGCAATACATTGAAGGTGGTAGGCGTGGGACTAAATCTCGAAGAGCTCCGGGTAAACTCTGTACTTCAGACCGAGAGCTCGAGGAAGGTGCACGACTTGAACAAGGATCCGAACGTTTATCACGCAGTCGGCGCTCGCCAGTTCGATGCCGTAACATGTGTGGCGAGCATCATGTATCTAACCTCACCACTCCAAGTACTGAAGAGCCTACGATCGTGCATGGTCGGTGGTGGACGAGTGCACATTATTGTCAACACCATGTGCGTCAAAGACAAAACCATAAAGAAGTGGATGACTTGCGGGGTAGTGGAGGGGTTACGGATGGTTAGAGGTAAATTGTACTCGCTTCTTCTACATCGAGAAACTGCTAATTAGTAGACTATCTTCATTTTGCAGGCTACAAGGATATTCACTACTGTCTGCTCCAGAACGAGGAAGGATTGCCGATGGCTCCAAATTACAAAACTTCTCTCTGGGTCGTATGCGGAACGAGCGAGGAGAGGCACTGTAATGGGTGGCATGATCGTGAAGGGGGTCAAGAAGGATCGTCGGACGAAGACGCACCAGAGGCGACTGAAGATGACGGCATACTGGCTAGCTCCTCTGAACCTGTGAGTGCTGACGGTGGGTTCGAAAGCAATGTTGCACAGGCAGATAATAGCCTAAGCTAGGATGGTGTGAACAACATTGGGTCGGATGAAGGAAGTAAAAAACACTGAACAGCGAAGATGTTTAGTACGAAACCATGATAAGAAAGAGTGTCATTTAAAGCCTCAGAAAATTCTCACTCTCCATTTTGACTTACATCGCGTGAATGTATGCATCTATTTCATTTACAACTTCCCTAACTTCTCCCTCCCCAAAAACCCATCTACGAACTTAACCCTCACCACCCCCTTCACACCCGTTCTATCCTTCCCATTCTGCGCCACATTCTCCGCAATCATCGAACTCTTCGTATGTACCTTCTCTACATACTCCCAGCTTTCATACACCTCCACCGTCCGAATCTCGTTCCCCTTCTCTAGATCCGCCATTACGGTATAGCTTTTTGTTCCCTCTTCCTTCGCTGACACATAATCGACAACGGATTTCCAACCCTTAACCGCATTTGATAAAGTCCCCGGTGTGTATTCGAAATTCGCGAGGATGATGGCGGGATTGTCTGAGATAGATGGTACAGGTTTGGCGATTTTGTTGGCTATGATGGGGGCGGTGTGGACTTCTGGGGCGCCAGCGAGGACATCACCGGTTGTGAAGAGTGATATGAGGTCTTTTACGGGCTGCGTTGCTAGATGGGAGTCGCTTGCTGCTTGCGATGCGTATCTGGAGAGGGTTAAGAGTGCAAGAAGTAGCGAGAGGTTGCACGTACTCTTCAATCATGTACAGCACCGTCCCTGTCGTGTCTTCGACTGGCAGTGTTACGACATATCTCAGGACTCCGGGCTCATGAGGCTCGGAGAACTCGATGATCTTGTGGAAGGCGGAGAGGGTCTGGATATGATCAGACGAGAGTGCTAGATGGGACAGGTTGAGGTCTTACCTTCACTCTAGATTCCCGGTCTTTGCAAACGAGCCTTGCTGTTGTGACAATTGGCGACATTTTGGAAATTATTTACCAGAGGTACAAAGACGCGAGAAATGCAGGATCATTGTCACCATATGGATGGTTTTAGAGATCGCGTCCCCCGCTCGGTAACAGTTCCGAGCTCGGAACATGAATTCCGAGTCGATGGCGTCTTGCATCGCGAATACATCTCATGTCTCTTGATTTCTTCGCCAGAATTCCAGGTATTCTCTCTAGTAACCCAGTTCGATTTTACTCCCTATAGTATCTAAACAGAAGCATTCGAAGTTGCAGGATGCTTACAAATCTGTTTAAAACTGTCAGCCATCACATGCATAGGAGGTCTTGCTAGATGCGGCGGAATGATATATTGTGGAGCAGATCTTTCCCATCATTCGCTAGATTTATGTGGATGAGCAAAAAAGTTCGCGTCTGACTCGTTCCCAAAGATTTCCTGTCCATCATTAGCATCCACTTCGCTGAGTATCAATTTCCTCCTCCCGTCGCGTAGTCGGTTTCCCCAAACTTGCAGCTCTTGATGATGCCTACAAAGCTCAGAGAGGTTCTCAGAGAGGTTCTCAGCTTTTGTACTCACGAAGACCCATGCCAGATAAAGTAGGGAATGTTCTCTCAGCTCCCTCCTACAATCCGGTATGTAAGTAAAGAGGAAGGAGTTCTACCTTTAGAAAGATATATACACGTCGCTTTAATGCGCAAAAATCGCCTCGGAAGAGTGTCTTGTCTTGTATATGGTTCGGAGAAGACACTTTCGAACATACAGATAATCTAGCTACGCATTATGCGCGTCTTCACCTTCACACTTGCACATCGGACTTGTAGAAATAGGATCGCTGACGTCTCAATTTTTCTTTTGACAACACCGCTGTACTTTGTAACAGATATCACAGCCACACCAAGCATGCAGCGTCAGATGGAGAAAACCAGCGGTGAGCATTCTATTCATTTCATCTTGTATAGTGTTTACATCGCCTAGCGCCAGCGCCTACTTCCATAATGCAAACGGCCCTATTTGCGTACATCAATCCTCTGAACCTGGATCTTACTGAACGTTCCATCCTAGTTATGTGTAAAGTTTATGGGGAGAGCCTGGCCACATATATCGCCTTGAGCTTCGCACATGCCGGTGCTTCGACAATCGTGATGTTTGATCAAAACAACCGCGCCGACTGCGAGCGAGACTGGATCAACGTGATGGGATATGATGTAGGTCGGCTACCGCCTTTCGTCATCGAAGAAAGAAGTCGAGCTCCTTGACGAGGAAGATTTAAGGAGGGCCACTGTTGATGTGTCCATTTTACTGGACGACAAGCTCGACGTCTTGGTATGCGACATGCATAATTAGTTAGTGCAATCAATTGTGGGCAGCGATACTTATAGCCAATTCGGAGCCTGGAACTTCAACATCAAATGCCCGTTACATTGTCGTCAAGCGTTTCCTTTGTCTCATCACTCAAGACCATTAGCCTAGGCTTGCGGCGCATAGCAATCGACACTAAGGACGCCCGCATCGAAAGCCTCATCGGACATACGGTATGCTGGCTCTTAGTCTTCAGGAACGACTAGCTTAGGGTTGCTACATTCGTGCGACCCGGGACATGCAGGACTTGTGTGAAAGGAAGGACACGATTATGGCGAAAGATGTCTTCAAGGCTCAATTAAGTTAGATCTAGTCAAAACTTTAATATATTAATACGATATAGGCTTGAAAGGCTTGAGGCAATCCAGAACTTTATTGAAGCTGTGTATAAGACCAGAATGTTAGGATTTTATCAGCAAGTCATCAAGTAGCCGGATGTGATGTTTCGCATCAACGGGAGTATAGGTACATAACCAGTGCGTAAACGACGAAGACAATGGAAGACAGGCAGTGTTCGACAAAGGATATAGAGTGGCAGAGGCCAAGATAAAGAGGGACGGTCTATGAAGTCTATAGCCAATGACGGCTGACACTGGCCCCACCTTGATTCCCGAATGCGATAACCTCGATCTCCCTTTCTTCTTAACCACCGAACTCTCTGTCATGGAAATGTGAGGACGCACCTTATTCAGGCTAGACATATACCTCAGTCAACTGAGGGCTGGACAGCACTGACTGAACCCTCCATGCGATCGTTGAACATGCCCGCAACATACTCCCGAACATTGACGACGGGCAAGGTTGCGCGTTGAAATCGTTTACAGCGATGCCCATATCGATTGTCACTGGGCAAAACACACACTGCAGATCTCTGGATAGATAACATGCGGTGGCTTAACAATATGGACCAATGAAAACTACCTCTTTCGGCCCCAGCAGATCGTTTCTTGAATCGCTGACAGCTCACATGGCAAATCCTTCTTTGAGAATACCGTGGTATTAGGCGAGAGTAGTGTACCTGGTCGGTGCAGTGGCTACGGCTTTAAAATCCATTATTTACTTTATTTTTATCGAAACAAGGCTATATTACGATGAATCAGCAGCTTATTGCTTGTCAATTAGCGTAATATGCTCGGCAATGGTTTTGGCTTTCCCTGACCACACCTATATATGCACACTACTTTCGCCAGATACCACAGTAGGTGCTGTAAGAACTGGCTAGCCACGTAACCTTCCACACACACCCACGACTCGTAAGACTGGGGTCCCTTAGGAGAGCTGGGACTGGTGTATCCCAGCAACGCTTGACTTCAATGGTACGAATGCGACTTTGGCTAATGCGTACCTTGACGTGGATTACGCATTGAATACAGTCAAAGATGCAGTCTTGTCGCATTCGTATTGGGGATATGCCGACCACTGTTCGAGCGGGGTATTCTAGCCCTAACCCGAAAATGCAGGGAGTTATCCTGTAATGGTTATGGCTCTCGTTGCATTATCAGGGTGGTGAGAAAGACACTGTTCATCTCACTCACCGATCAACAGCTAATCTAACCTTCGTTACACAAGGCTGTGTATCCTGCATTTATATATCTTCAGTGGTGCCCAAGCCTAAGTGGGTGCTGATACCCGCCTTCCACCATGGACACAGGAACTGTTCTCATCGTCGTCTTTGTCGTCTTTGTCCTATATTATGGACGAAACATTGGGTCTCGGCCCAAAGACTATCCTCCCGGACCACCTACGCTTCCAATCATCGGCAATCTGCACCTTATGCCCAGCGAGCAGCCTCACTTGCAATTCAAAAAGTGGGCTGACGAATATGGTCCGATTTACTCCCTAATGATAGGGACAAACACCCTCGTGGTGATCTCTTCCGGGACAATCGTTAAAGAATTACTGGACAAGCGGAGTGCCATATACTCTTCGCGTCCCGATCTTTACATAGGACAGCACCTTCTGAGCGGCGGATTGCGCATGCTACTTATGGTCAGTACATTGGCTCATGTTGTAATAAGTAGAGGACTAATGTAATCAGGAATACGGAAAGACTTGGCGAAAGGTCCGCGGAACGGTTCATGACCATCTGAACGTGAAAGCCGCGAAGTCTTATGTTCCATACCAGGATTTGGAGAACAGGAGGATGGTCCTAGGCTTCCTTGAAGAACCTGCGAGGTGGAAAGATCATCTTCGACGGTATACTTTCTCATTAACCACACAAATGATATTCGGATTCCGCTGTACGAGTATTGATGATCCAAAAATGCATCAGTTGTTCGATGTGAGCACTGAATCCATTTGAGTAATGCGCGATCGGTATTCTGACTTTTACAGGGCTTCGCTGAGTTCTCGGAGGCAATCGGCTCGCCTGCTGCTGCACTCATGGATGCATTTCCGTTTCTGCAGTATGTTCCGGCAGCGTTGATGCCCGTAAAGAAACGTGCCATGCAGCTTCACGAGAAAGAACGAGAACTCTATGTTGGACATTGGCTGAACGTCAAGAAGGCGATCAAGAATGGCACCGCTAGCGTACGTCCTCCAACACCCATGTAGTCGCTGGTGAAGCTGATTGCTATAGCCATGCTTATGCGTTGATCTGGTGAATTCTCAAAATGCGGATGGCTTTTCCGACAACCTGGCCGCGTACATCAGTGGCTCTCTGCTTGAAGCTGGCTCCGACACAACATATGCTACACTCCTTGGATTTATACAAGCCATGTTACTGTTCCCTAGCGTTGCTAAAAGTGCACAAGAAGAACTCGATCGAGTTTGCGGCGATCGTATCCCTACGCTAGAGGATGAGTCCAGCTTGCAGTGCATCCGTGGTTGCGTCAAGGAGTCTATGCGCTGGATGCCTACCGCTATCCTGGGCGTGCCTCATGCGGTCATCCGAGATGATCACTACATGGGGTACAGGATCCCTAAAGGTGCGAGTGTGATGTGGAATGTCTGGGGTATCCACTACGATGAGGAACGCTTCCCCAAACCTCACGTCTTCGATCCGCTGCGCTTTGCAGACGACTTCCAGTCCTCAGCCGAAGCAGCCTCAAACCCAGATGCTAGCAAGCGAGACCATTATTTATTCGGAGCTGGAAGACGAGTTTGCCAGGGAATGCACATCGCTGAGCGCTCGTTATTCCTGGGGATTGCGCGACTCTTATGGGCTTTTGATTTTGAGAAAGAGAAGGACGCAAATGGAGATGATATTGCGCCTGATGCTGCCAATTTGACGGAAGGGATGCTGGTACAGCCGAGAACTTTTCCGGTGAATATCAAGTGTAGGAGCGAGGAGAGGGCGAAAGTATTGAGGGAGGAGTGGCAAAAGATGGAGGAGAAGTTAGATGATAAGGGTCAGTGGGCAAAGATACCGGAAGTAAGTCTAGCTGGAACACCATTTTTTTCCATCTCCTATCCCCTGTGTATTTGTGCGCCTCACTCTATACATCCTGCTAATACGCCCACAACTTTAGGGTATGTTTTTTAAGGAGTATAAGCCACTCTGAAAGACATAGGCCCGTACCGTCTTCTCAAACTACTTGTGGTTCGTCTAGCGTGAGTCTGAGCACTTGCTATTTTATGAGCTCTCAACTCTTTTACGGATCGCTCCTATACGCTTGTGATTGGCTGAATTACGGTATTAGAAATGCAAACTCAGTACTCAAACTCTATCCTACTGTCCTACGCATAATTTGTGCGAAAACTATATCGCGAATAGCGAGCGTTTTCGAGGCGCCTTGGACTAATACAAGAGATCTCAACAGTGGTTGAAAGGTTTTATCTGCTTGTTTTGAGAGTATATCTTCGCATGGTAGGTTTGCTAACGAGAAAGGAGTCTCGATCTTGTTGTATGTCTTTGTTCGAGACGACGCGCTCACGGCGCGCTCATGAAGGCAATTTCGTTTACGGATGCTCTTTATTCAAAAAATTGTATTCCGGGCGCGCTCGCAAAGACAATCCGTTTGCGGATGCTCTTTGTTCCTCATTGATACCGCCCGCACTAAATATGTTCCATGGTACTTCTGATCCCCCTATCGAATCGCACAAAATTTCGTTTTTTTATTTTCGCGCACAGCTCAGTACAGACACAAGCGTCGTTCTTGTGCCACAATTTCCGCAATGGTGAAGAAAAAGCGCGCTACTGGGCAGGGCCCGTTCAAAAAGGCGGAATACTACTTCTAAGCCGCGTACGTTCAATCTTTGGAGAATAGTACGGCTGCGACAAGTTTACTCACAATAACAGATACCGTGCCGAAATCAATGCGCAAATCAGAGATGTTGACAATCCAAGAAATTGGACCCAAAGTATAGTTATTCTATCATACTGGAGGACGGATAGAAATCATTGCTAACGGCCGTGACAAGGGGAGATCATTACCACCGTTTCTTGGATGTGGAAACATGCCAGAGTCGAAGTAAAGGGACAATGCGAGCAGTATCGACTAGATACAAGAGTAGACCTACCACCTGTCGAAGCAACACTCATTCCTGTAAATCCGAAAGCGACGGACGCTCCCTTTGAACAAGTTGGACCAACAATGGTTGGTGCACACAAGCTCAACACAACTCAATTTCCCTACATGCCACAGCAAGGGGATGACAGCAATGCGTGGAACATGGGTGCACACATGGAGGGTCACTTTGATGATAGCCACTGGGCAAGGCATGCGTGGTTGGGGGAACCGATGGGAATGGAAGATGACGACGAGGGGAGATGGCATGGCGTAAGATTCTTAGGAGTAAGTGCATTTTGATGTTGTTGTAGGAGGCTTAAGAGAGACCCCAAAACACACCTTGAGCACTGTCTGTATCCCATTCGGCGCCGTCAAAATTTTGGATTAGGTTCTTGAACCCCGGAATCGCAGGCTGACCTTTGCGTCCGGATTTAGGAAGGAGGTGGCGGACGGGTTGGCCTATGGGTTAAGATAAATGAGAACAACGTTATGATCGATGTAAGATTCCTAGCACTAAGAACATGGACGAAGCTAATTGGTTATTGATAGCAAATGGCCGTAAAGGAAAACATACACGTAGAACACATGCTTGCATGGACTTCGCCAAAACTCTGGAGGGATCGACTTCCAATATCGATTGCGGTTCAGGAACGAATTCGCAGTGAAGGTCGGCCGAAGAGTATCCACGGATACAGAGGATATCGATTGAACATGACCCAGAAGCGATTCAGAATTTACAACGACATGTGCAAGTATGGCGACTTATTAAGAGCGATGAGAAGATACTCGCGTCCATGGTATGATAGAGCTAGAACACCTGAGGAAGCAAGAACAGAAAACCTCCCTGATACGATTCCTGAGCGGTTCATATGGCACGTCTTTAGAGCGTTGCTGAAGGCAAATTTATTTCTCAAAAGAGGCAAAGGTAGACCAAACAGTAGATGGAAGGAGACATTTCATGGAGACTTAGGTCCGCAGAACGTCTTCCTCGCCCAGCGACCTTTGATGGAAAACGATGAAGATAGCGACGAAACCGATGGAGATGATGCTGCAAACAATAATGAAGACGAAGATGGGATCAAAGACGGGAATCACGAAGGGCACGAAAATGGAAACGACAGCAACAACACCGACGTAATTGACGACAACAACAATGAGGAAAGCGATGATGAAGCCGACGACGATGAAATCGGTGTGGACAACAGTGAAGACATCACTGGAGTTTCAAGTTCTAGTTTTGAAGACGAGTTACCTGTGGTAAGCACCTTTTAGCTATAGAATATTACAAAGTATGCTAATCATAGAAGTATCCACGAGTGTTATTAGCCGACTGGGACACTGCCTTTTTCGACCTACAATCTGGTGACGATGTATTGAATGACAATCCAAGGCTCTATCTGAGGAACCGTATGCCAGAGCTCATAACCAACGAGGAACTGCTTCATGACCTCGATGACCGACAAGGACGCTGGTCTCGAGATCCGCCTGTAAGTGTCATTTTCCTACAACATAGCGATCGGTAAACTTACTGACTTCCTAAACAGGAAGCATTTGAATACTACTATAATTTTCCCGAGCATAAAGACAGCCGCATAACCTCAAAATCTAGTGTTTGGGGTATTGGATGCATAATTTGGAACTTGCTGGTCAATTTATCCGGGGATGAGTGTCCTTGCTTTGATGACAACACCCGAGCCCTAACCAATGGCGAAGAATATGACGGTCATGATTTGCAGTACATGGTGTTGACCGGCGTGGAAGGGCCATACAGGGCTGCAGGGCAATACAGTGAAATAATCCGGACCTTAACTAGGCATTGTCTTCACTGGAATCAAGACAATCGACCTACATTGGAGTGGTTATTGATATTGGTTGAAAACTATATAGCCAATCCACCTAACGACATGGACAGACACAACAACGAGCTGGATCTGAACTACGATGGGAACAATGATATGTTTGACGCGGGAAGAACCTGGGTGGGTGATGAGTCGGAGGAATCTAGCAGCGACTAATGTGTAACTTATGTCTAAGAATGGTA
Source organism: Herpotrichia juniperi (assembly GCA_014905255.1). Classification (NCBI taxonomy): domain Eukaryota; kingdom Fungi; phylum Ascomycota; class Dothideomycetes; order Pleosporales; family Melanommataceae; genus Herpotrichia; species Herpotrichia juniperi. The sequence continues at coordinate 502,371 of BLYF01000131.1, forward strand.
TCAATTTTCACGATGGTCACACTGACAATAGAGCTTCTTATGCGTGCGGGTATATCCATTTCCCTAGTTGTGAGCAGTAACTCTTAGATTGTAGTATAGACTGACTTTTGTAATGAATACATAGAGTTTTGTTATGTAGTAACATCTCTCCTCAGCCCCGCAGCTTTGCAATCCGGCTCGGCCTCGGCCATGTCTCCAGTCAACCAACTCAACTCCCTAAAAACACCTACAGAATCGCCACGTTACAACCCTATGGCCAGAGCAGATTGGCCACCCTCCCTGCTAGCGGCTGCTACACTAAGTGCCAGTCATTCGTAAGCGTGCCCTCACAGCTCAAACCTTCCGCGTTTATACTTCACTCAGCCTACCGCTTCAAATAAGAAGAACTAATTTTATAGTCTCAAGCTAGCCCTATTAGCCAGTATCTTGTCCAGGTAACATTGAGAACATGTATAAGCGTACAACATATAGATAGAGTCCTATTAGACTTTAATGTCAATATTCCCTAACTGTCAAGTTTGAGGAGCTTTGAGGCGTGGTGAGCTTTTCTTCCTGCATTTTGAGCAGCAACGGCTGCACTAGAAGCCAAGCCAGTAAATTCTGCATGTGTTGTTTATCAGTATGCAACGAGCGTGAGCTGGTGGTGGGAAGCCTTGCGGGGTCCTCCAGAAGCGTCCTTCATTCTTCCAAGTCTGATTGGGAAGCGAAGAAGCTAGCCACTTCCCAAGCCAGCTCAATGCGAGCTGACGATGGAGCGCTGCAACAGTTCTGGCCTTCCCTGAACGAAGAGACGGATTGTTTGAGATTGCCTATCAAGCCTGCCCACTCAAATCGCCTTGGGGTTAGCTTCCACTGCTACGCAGAAGACTGCGGCTTCATTGCTTGTTGACAACTGGAAAAAGCTCTCTTCGACTCTGAACAAATGGCAGGATGCAGATTATTGGATGCTGTAGTTGGTGTGTGTGTAATGCGGAGCAACTTTCACATGCAACTTTCGCATGCGTCATATGACGTCAGGGATGTGTATAAGGCAAAACCGCGTCGTGTGGAGCTCAAATAACAATAGAAATGCATCACCTCAATTCCGTGGGCTTCCGTAGGCAGAATTCTATCGTGGATTCAAACATACCAAACAACGCATACGTACTCTCCATTCGTAAATGCTTTTAAGGCTGTTGCACTACGAGGTGAGAAGACGTCTCTGTCTCTTAGGAGTTCCATTTCAAACAACTATCGTCTACAAGGTATCGGTGGCCGAATTCCGTATGGCATAATGTCCAAATACGACACGAACAGAAACTACGACAGCTTATTATCAAAACTTGAAAGAGGTGCCCTCGTCATTGTGGGATCAGGCATCTCAATTGCTGCCACAGGGAGTCACATTGCTAGTTGGTGTGGTCTCCTTAAGGATGGAGTCGAGGAGTGTCGCAGTCACGATGTCAACCTGGGTGACGACTTTAACAAGACTCTCAATAGTTTAATCGATTCTGGTGACCCGGACCAGCTCCTCGGGGCTGCTTCAATAATTCGTGGGAAACTGTCTAAGTCCCCTGGCGGTTATTTTGATTGGCTCAAAACCAAAATCGGCGCTCTTCGAACCAAGAACCCTGCTATCATCCAAGCGATTCTCGACCTTTCTTTGCCTCTCGCCACAACAAACTACGACAAACTCCTTTCTGCCGATCAGAAACTAGTCCCTATTACATGGGCCGACACCTCGAAGTTGGAGAGTTTTCGCGAAAACAAAGGAAACTACATTCTACATTTGCACGGTTATTATGAATATCCCGAATCTGTAATCCTCGGCTTGAGCGACTACGAACACATCAACAATAACAAGGCCGCCGAATACAATATTCAATTCCTCCGTGGTTCCCGCACCTTTGTGTTCATTGGCTGCGGTGTTGATGGATTGGCGGATCCGCATTTCACGTCTTTCTTTGCCTGGGTTAAACGGATCTTGCCCCACAGCACGTTCCCAGCATATATAATATCACGCAAGTGTGAGATTTCCAAGTTTCAAGAGAAGTTTGATAAAAGGTCCAATGTTCGCTATATCTCTTATGGCGAGCATCATGAGCAGCTCGTCGGCTTCCTTCAAAAGCTTCGCCAAGACCTGACTAAACCCGGCGATGTCCCAAGTTCGATTCATGCCAGTCTTCCCCATCTCCTTCCCTCACATCTGGTCGGACGCACAAAGCAGGTCGATGATATTGTTCGAGCTCTTCTCGAATCCAAGCATGTTTCACTCCTCGGCCCCGCTGGTGTTGGCAAGTCAACCGTGAGCCTTGCGGTTCTCAGAGATTCGAGAATCGCTGAGAAATACTGCGCACGCCGCTACTTTATCTCCTGCGAATCTGCCCAGTCTATTGATAGTCTCATCACAGCCGTCGCTGCCAAACTGAGGGTCCAGAGCGGGGAAGAGCGGCACGATCTCCGTGACAGTGTCGAACGTTTTCTAGCTCAGGATTGTGCCGTCCTTGTTCTCGATAACCTTGAAACAACCTACGAGGAAGACATAGTAAATCTGGAAGAATTTCTTTGTGGCTTATCAAAAATAAAATCTTTGCTACTTATGGTAACTATCCGCGGGAAGGAGTCACCAGTACAGTCCAACTGCGCGGAGTTTCTTATCGACCCGCTAGACGAGGATTCCTCGAAGGAAATTTTCCTTGCAATCTCCCCTCAGCATAAGAGCGATCCAAAGCTCGCGGAATTGGTCTCTCTGATGGACGGCCTACCGCTCGCTATCGAACTGATGGCCAGGCGCGCTAAAGACCAACAGAGCCTAAGTGCTCTTGTTCAACAATGGGGTGAGAGTTATACGGCCATGCTTCGACGTGGAACCCCAAGCCGCCTAACCTGCCTCAATCACTCGATCGGGCTATCCTACAAGAGCCGCCGCCTCACGCCAGACGCGCACAGACTTCTGGCAATCCTTGCTTTGCTCCCAGAAGGGTTGCCAATCAACGACATTCCCAGGATCTTGCCGTTCACGATTGAAGATGATGCTCTTGCGCGAGTGTTGCACACTTCTCTTGCCTTTACTCAAAGTGAACGCATCCGGCTCCTTTCCCCTATTCGCGCTTTCATATTAGGAAAACAGAAACGTACTCCACTCGAAGACGACGACCTCCGGCCACTCTGGGATTATATCTTTCTAACTGCAGCTAAAGCCAGAGAGGTTGGGGGCGCTAATGGTGCTGCAGTTGTCAGGCTTCTCACGGCGGAGGTCGGCAACCTAAACACTATCATCAAGCATATGTTCAATCATTCCAACCACCTGAAGGAACGCGTCATTCGTGCCGCCTTTGACTTGTCGGGTCTCTGGCGCTTGACCGGTCTGGGCGACATATCCTTGATCCGTCAGGCCGCCGAGACAGCCATATCTTGTTATGAAGACTTGGCCGCCGATGCTCATGCAGTTTTGGCGGAAATTTCGCCCACCGCAGCGACCTTCAAAGGACAATACACACAGGCGTTATATCTCTACAAGAATAACCCGAAGCGTCGTGCCGACTGCTTCACTCGCCTCGGAGATATCGCTTTAAGAACTCACAATATCGAGGAAGCTGAGGCTAATTATTCCGACGCTAAAAAACTCTATGAGCGTCTCGAAGATTTGCAAGGGCAAGCAAACTGTTTTCACCGCCTTGGCGATATTTGTAAGAAGCGTGAAGGTGGTCAACAAGCTAGGACGATCTACGAAAAGGCGAACGATCTCTACCAGAAAGCTAGGGATAAGCTAGGACAAGCTAATTGCCAACTGTGTTTTGGTGACCTTCTGCGGGACGAACGCAAGGTCGAAGTCGCTTCGAACTGTTATACCATCGCTAATGATCTTTATCATGACGTGGGAAGCACTTTTGGAATAGCCGACTGTGCCAAGAGATTCGGCGATATTGCCAGCACCGACCAGGAGGCTTGTCAACATTACCAGAAAGCTCTGAGCCTGTACCAGCGGGTTCATGCCCTTCGTGGTGAAGCCAACTGTTTGCAGCGCCTCGGTGACATCTGCTCTAAGGAAGGCGACGCGGAAGGGGCGAGAGAGAAATACAATGATGCTATCGGAATCTTTGAGAAACTCGGCGACGGGGAATGGGTCAAAATTATCAAGGTCAAACGACAGCAGCTAGAGCAGCGACAGCAGCAACAACAACAGCAACAACAACAACAACAACAACAACAACAACAACAGCAACAACAACAGCAGCAACAACAGCAGCAACAACAGCAGCAACAGCAGCAGCAGCAACAGTATATCTAGCTACTTTTAACTTTTTTTCTTGCGTTTTTATAGCTGTTTTGTCGCCATCCTAAATAGATCTTACCAGGACTTGGCTAAGACTGGAGACCAAACGCGCACGTGATTCTTAGACTGTTGGTGTTTACTACCGTGTATGAGTAGGATAGCGTTAATAGGGAATAATTGAGGTGTGAAAGAATGCTTACAAATAGTATTGGATTAGTGACTCAACACTAAATATCGCTACCGTTAGCAGGGAGGGCGGCCAACCCGCTCTAGCCACAAGGTTATAAGGTGGCGATTCTGTAGGCGTTTTAAGAATGGCTAAGGTTGAATCGCAAGACTGCGGGGCTGTTCTTACGGACACATAGATAATCGCAGATCTACAAGCCAAATTGCGACAGGAACAGGAGCGATGGCGCCCTGATTAGTACCCATTTTCCTTCTGGCCCGACCGCCCATGGCATAAAGAGCCCGATGACTCGGAACAATGTCATCCACTGGACGGAAAGGAACAGCAAGATGTTTGGCTATGTTCAAGTCCGCCCCAACAGAGTGAGGATGAAGACCTCTGGCAGGGTGTCAAGTTTCTTGGAGCCGGCAGATATGGTTGCGCTGGGCTATGGGTCAATTCCAACGACAAAAGAAATATAGTCGATGTAAATGATTCCCAACAATCACGTCTGCCGAGTAGAGCGAGTACTAACTTCGTCATAACAGCGGATGGCCGTTAAAGAATGCAAACCTAGCTATCGTGATTGGATAGCCACCAAATATTGGCGGAACAAATTACCACGTGGGATTCAAATCCACAAGCTAGTTGAAAAAAACAGAACGGGAACTTCTCGCCAAAATCTGATCCAGCGCAGAGTTCAGTTCACTCGTTGATGCATGTCTTACGCTTCAACGAGGTGACGTACCCCCCGGAGCTTCACGAAGTTGTAACTAGACTTTTAATTGTTCGAATTTCGCTAATATCTATATCTTCCATGTCGATACCCTCAGTCTCAAAGTTATGCCAACATTGTTTTCAAATTATAATCATATTGACAGGAAACAACTACGGCGTCATTTCTAATTATAGTGAAAGGTTGGAAAGACGGATTCGATCGTGTCTAACGTATAACCAGAGACACAGACCAAATTTACCAACCCCGAGAAGCAAAATCGACGAATATTTGAACGCGAACCCAACCCTACGCGACGACAGACCAGATCCGCAGCTGCAAAATGTGATGATTTTAGAAAATGGGCAACAACAACGAAACAAAAGAAACAAGCCGAAGGAATCAGAGCTCTAATGTAATATTTCGTACATCAAAAGAAAATTCACTTTCTTTCCGTGACGCCCTCCAAGCCAATACAATCCATGTGAGCCACTCCATGATTATCGTCGCAAACCAGCCGCGCTCTCTGATGGTTTCGAAACCAAAATTGGCTTCTCTGACAGCTGCATTGATTCGTGGTCGTCGGAGGGCATCAAAGCGTTGGAACAACTCCTGAATTGGCTTCACATAGTGACCTCCGAGAATACGCGAAAGAAGAATCACATCTTCGAGTGCTAAACCAACACTTTCTCCCTGTGGTGGCATCTAGAAAACTTGTTAGTAATTGTCGGAACACTACGCAATTGTTGAATACCATACAGCATGAGCGGCATCTCCAAGAAGCAATATGCGTCCAGACGTCCATTTTCCGTCTTCTGAGAGTCTGTATACGGGATAAAGAGTGATTTTGTTCGCTCTTTGAACAATAGTGTTTAAGGCTGGGAGCGTGGGGCCAGAGAAGCGCCTCAAAAGGTCTTGCTTCAAAGTACTCTGATCCTCTCCTTTGACTGTCCAGCCTTCTCTGCTTCCAACATCTGTCGCGCTCATGACTGCAGAGATGTACAAGCGTGACTTCTCTGCGTCTGTGTACGACAGTAGCAATGATCCAAACCTGCCAAAGAATAACGTGGTAGCGTCAATGGTGACCATGTTAGAAAGATCAGCGGCATCCAAGAGCCCGTAGGCGTTAGCTACACCTGTGTACTCAGGTATTCGATCAGGTTGTATGAACTTTGTGCGAACGGCTGAATGAATGCCATCGCAGCCAAGTAAAATATCCCCTTCCACAGATTGCCCGCCTTCAAAGATAGCCGTGATCTTCCCATGCTCTTCTACGATGGATTCAATCTCCATCCCATACTGCACTGCCACGCCAAGCTCATCCAGAGTCGCCAACATCGCTTCAAGGAGATCGCACCGCATAACGCGTAAGGCACGATGTTCGAATTTCTTGAGGTTATCGTAGTTGATCATTCCTAGTCGTTGACTAGTTCGAAGTGAGGCGATTTCAATGTATTTGACTTCGCAACCGTGGGGCATGAGGCGCGGAAGGACACCAAGATGCTCAAGGTACCGCAAGGCATTCGGTGTCAGGTTGATGGCGCCACCGATTGTCGCAGGCTTAGTTCTGATCTCGAAGATGGAGCATGTTATGCCGTTAAGTCTAGTGAGTGCCAGGGCAGCTGCAATACCGCTGATGCCCCCGCCGATGATAATCGCATGTTGGATTGGCATGTTGTTGAATCTAACTGCGAAGAAGGGGAAAGAAAATGTGGAGCTTCAGAAAAGCCTTTATCCAACGCTGTCTACAAGCTTGGGTTTTATATCCTCAAAAGTGCAAAAACTCGCGTACATCGCGAGTGGCGTTGCGAAGAATGCGAGGTACGACATCATCATTTGTTGCACAATTAAGGTCAACACTACCTTTCTTTTTGTTTTGGGATGTGGAGCTGATAAAGATGTTCCTACTGACAGCCCAGTTCAAATGATTGATGAAAAACGCCGTTCAAATGAAGTGAAAATGGAATGCGCAAAGCTGAACTATGCAAAAGTAAATTTGGGTCAACAGGCGCTAAGATGTGATTAGCCTAGCGCTTCTTCCACGCGTTGCTCACCAAATCTCTCATGATAGTGTACAGCATGCAACAGATCAATGGTAATGAGAGATAACGCCAAGTGTCATTACGGGCTTCTGTTCTATTTCTTGCACTTTGCGTCATTAAAGTCGGCCAAATCTTCTGGACAGACTCCGGTTATGCCAACCATTGAGGTTAGCACTGTATGCAAAGGCCCATGTGTGTATTTCCTTAGGATCCAAAGGTTAGAAATATTATTCTATAAGAGATCTTTCGGCCATGTTGATCCCCAATAATCCAATAGCAATATAAACCGAGGTTCAATCTACATGCCATTTACACCTCACTTCTTATAAAAGGTGCTCATTCTGTACTTCGTAACACCCTCGAACGGGGCAAGATCTGCTAGGGCCTTCTCTCCTTCACGGATGATAGTCTGCCGTATGGCTTCGCTACGCGGTTTGATGCTAACCTTAAATGGCTGTGGGCGCATATTCAAACCATTTCTAGATTTGTTAGCAAACCACTCTTGCGAAATATGGGTTGGAAACATACGTGTAGTCAAAAATGTCCACTGGAATGGGTTTCCCGTTTCCATCAAGCGCAGGTTCAATCTTGAAGCCCCAAACCAGTCTCGCAACGGTCAACCACGTCCCCTGTTCAGCAAGCGCTTGCCCAGAGCACACACGCCTGCCCCAGCCAAAAGTCATGTAGCCTCTTTCACCAGGAAACGGCCTAGCATGAGGATCATTCTTGATGAATCTATTCGGGTTGAAGCAATCCGGTTCTGGAAATTCGCGCTCATTGTGATGAATAGCCCAAACGTTTCCCTGAACCCATGTCTGCTTTGGAATCAACCAACCATTGTAGTAATCATCCTGTATGGGCGCATGAGGTTGGCCCCCAATGATGGCAACGGAACGCCACCTAAAAACTTCTTTGACAAGAGCACGCATGTACGGGAGGTTAGGTTCATCCTCGAAAGTAGGACTGCGATCCGATCCAATAATTCGGTCGAGTTCCTCCCATGCAGGTTGAAGTGATTCGGGAAACGCACGCATGGCAAGAACAGCAGTGATGAGAGTACTACTTGATGTATCTGACCCAGCTCCAAACAGATTGCCAGAAAGTGCGGAAATTTCCTTGGGCTGGAGGTTGTATTTAGGCTGTTCTTTAAACAGGAACTTCGCGTAACTGTCCTCATGTCCGGGATTCTCGTTGGCTTCAGCAGCAAGTGAGTAGAAAAAATCGTGGCCGCGGTGAGCTTTGCCATTCCTTCCGAGACCATGCTTCCATGGAGCATATTCGGTGGGTACTTTGGCGAGTATTGGAAACGTTTCTAGCAACATGGGGAAGGTCTTTCCAGGCACGTTCAGGTCTGCTGCTCTGTGCATTACAGCGATGACTTCTGTTATGATTGGATCTTTCGGATCACTGACTCGTCTACCAAAGCCAATTATAGACACCACACTGGTCGCGTAACGCTCGAAATGTGCGACGTAGTCCTCCGGAGTGGTCAATAAGTCAAAGGCCACTAATTTGCTCTCATCGTTCTGAAAGTCGCGGTATTTCTTGACTTGCTGAATTCCCACGCCTTGGTGCATTAGCTTTCTCTGTACACGGAAGCGGTCTCTCTGTGCCTGCGTTGTTGTGATCATGTTGACGAGGTTATTCTGGCCAGATCCTAATTCAGCGAATACGAGCATACGAGGCCGCGAACAGTAAATTCCTGCTCGTTTATCAAGAAGCTCGTTAGCAGCCCAAGCATCATTGATCCATACCGTAGGGTTCCTAGAGACCCATCAGCAATTTGATAACAGTTATTCTTGTCAGGGTACTAACCGTCCTATCCAAAACGTAATCAAAGGTGTGTTGTACTTCTTCGATAGTTTCTCAAAGTAAATCCAAGGCTTGTTGTCGGGAAGCTGGTAAGTGTTTCCGACGATGGGCAATGGGAATGGCCCAGGGGGCTATGATTTGATTAGAACACGTGAGCTGCATATAGAAAATCAATCATCCTGACCATCTTTGACCGCAGGTATATCATCCACGCATAGTCTGCAAGTACCCCAACGGCCACGGTAACGAAGAAGGCAAGGATGATGCTCCCAACTCCGTGCTTCGATATGCCATGCTGAACATAATGTAATGGCAGCGTCTCGAATAGTTGCTCGATAGCCATGACTTCTCTGGCTTCGTTGTGTGCGGGGAAGGAACGCTTGAAATTAAAGTTGAAGTCGATTCAAGCTTCGCATTTCGGGAGGGCAGCAGGTGCAGCCCGGATCTGCAGATGCAAACGCCTTGGATATTAAACAGCCAGTAATCAGAAGTCAATCCATGTCTCTGCGAGTAGTATAGCTCGGGTTAATATTTGTCAGGTCCTTGGAGAAACATCGTAACCCCACATTGGAGTGGTGGGGCATTGCCCGCATATTCAGATCGTTTGAGAAGCCGCATAGCCGTTTGATTCCCGACTTCTATCTTTGTTGTAGGCAATGAGGATATTCAGCATGTTACCATGAATGGCTGTTCATCTAGTGCAACTGTGGCTTCAGATCCGATTGCCCAGTACCAAAGGTTGGCTTGCTATTTAACCCAGATTACGATGGACTGATGAACGCCTGTCAGTTCCCAAAAAACGATGACTCATCTTCATCGATAAACCAATAAATAGATGATTTCCTGCACGTGTAGCGATGAAATATGAGATGTCGTGTATGAAATATAGAGTCTCGCTGTTGTGCGGACGATAGCGCCGAAGTAAGAGAGGCCCGTGCACTTTCCATCCCTCCTCGTTGCGTACGAATCTTGGGAGCCTTTTCTTCCGCCTTCCTGTACCAACATTCTCATCTCCAACTGTGTCAACCCTACCCGGCCTTTCACATTTGAGATCTAGCCTAGCGCGAGCTCGAATATTGTCGCTACCAAGTCCGCCATCCTGCACAGCCATGCAAGATGACCGTCAATACTGCTGGAGGTCATCAGAATACCAAATTTATTCATTTTATGTGACGAGAGCACCCGTATTTCACAGATCATCAGTTTGCGACGTCAGCGGAATCTCTTGATTATCGAAAGCGGTGCAGCCTCCTTGTGATCGTAGTTGCAAAGAAACCTTTAAATGGTTATCGGGAATTAGTTTCTGCCTTGAACCACTAAAGTGAACCATGGTAACGATCTCTGAACTCTAATCATGTGGAATGAGCAAACCTGGAAATATTGCCCGGAGGAAGATAGACAATGCCTTCTCTGCTTCTTCGCGCTTGACTTTGTTGATGAGAGGTCTTCAGGATGTACGACGTTGAGGTTTCCATGACAGCCCACACCACCCATTTCCAGAGTTGGTCCCATTCTTGTTCCAAATTTGCTTTATCATATCATTCTGGATCCTTCTCTCAATCTTGCTTTTCATATTTCAGGTGTGCAGATTGTCGCTGAAAACATTGGGCCTTGAGGCAGAAGTTCTCGATGCACATATTAGGGCTATGAGTGTAAGTAGTGCCTACCGCAGATTACAATGCAAAACAGCGAAATATTCTAACATCACGTAGGATAGATCTCGTAATGTTCAAGACAGCCACGTGCATTATAATTTTGAATACAATCACTCCTTCCAATCGGATTTTTCCCATTCTTTTTCTCCAGAGACGTTTCATCGGAGTTATGCTAGAGTTGATGCGACACGCAGAACCAATATAGCGGCATTAGACCTCTTGAAGCATTACCCCAAAGAATTCATCTGGCACAGGAAAACGAAAGAAGACTGCATGGAATTCTTGCACACCAAAAGCTGTCCAATGAAGGAATGCGAAAAGAGAACAGCAATCAAGGACTTACCCCCGGAGATGTTGTGCAACATTGCGCATAGGCTAGATGACACAGATATCCTCAATCTCAGGTTAGCCTCGTCAAGAAGTATCGTGATGGGAATTGACTACGTCTTCGTAGGTACTGCTAGGAAGTCATTTTAATCGTAAGGGGCTGATTTGTGTACGCAGGCTATGCGGTTCTTTAGTAAACGGATCCTGGGGTCAACGAATGAAAGATTTATAGACCTCGAGCGTATTTTGGACACTCGTCTTGGCTATACCATCAGAATACTTGAGATTGAATCAATCTTACTTTATTGGTGAGTAAATCGAAATCACAAAGGATATGACTTGCTGCAAAGCCGGACAGACTCCTTCCTTCAGTGTACCGTGGATTCTTTTACGGAAATGCTGGTATCTACGAAGAATATCTTAGAAATTTTGACCAGCGGGCAAGAGGATCAAGTAGGTACACAAGGTGCTATTGTATGTGTCATAATATACTCTGCAAGGCTAGCTTAAGAGTCCACTCGTTGGCCAAGTTTCTGGCGGATATTTCTTGCCAAATACCAGCTCATCTATTACTACAATAGATGCTAACACGATGTAGGTATGATGAAGAAGAGCAAGAAGGACTGGGCATGAAGAGATGGGCGCCCCAAAGTACCGTCGACCTGAGCGATTATGTCGGTTCCAGGATCAATTTTTACAGGTACCGGATACGAGACCCACTCTATCGAGTCTTCATTCGTATGAAGAGCTTGAGGCACATCATCGTGAAAGCCCCGCGCCTTACACTTCGTAGCAACGTCTTCGTCATATTTTCTAGTGACGGCAGCGTACAACAACCAGAACGATGGGCAAGAGACAGAGCAGCGCAATACGGGTTCCTGTCTTCGGTCTTCGGGGCAATCGCAAATGCACGACTTCGGCTGGAGGCTTTCGAATTCCGAGGGTTTGGTGACACAATATGGAGTCCAATACTAGCTCCATCCCCTACAGTACTGACTTCTCTTCGATGGGACTATCAATGCTATGCATTGCTTCAGCAACTGCATTTACAATACGACGTGCATGCGACCGAAAGATCGACTCTATTTTTGTCTGTACTAGACCACACCGCAAAGCTCAGGCAATTGAATGTTGCGCTTGCTGGAGAAATCGGGCAGTTCAGTCGAATGTCTAGCGAACGCATTTCCTTCATTTGTCAGGTGACGACACAACTACTCACTAAACTTGCTTCACAACCGCCCTTTTTCTTGACCCATCTCGAGCTAAAAGGGATCTGCGCGAATGGAGAAGTCACAATGGATCAAGTTGTGCGCGCTCACATGAATACGCTGCGCATCTTAAGACTCGAGGATTTCTGGTTCCTACTCCCTAATAGCCTGCGCACGTTCTTTGAAGCCCTCGCTAATGCTGATGTCGAATACATTGGCTTGAGGCATTTCATACTCGCTGACGGGCGGTACCTTGCTCAGGCGATCTTTGGGTGGTTACCAAACGTGCTGGATTTGGAATTGGAGTGGGAGGAGGAAGAATATACCCTGGCCGATATCGAGACGAACTTCGACGCGAACAACAAAAAGTACGAAGCCGAGTACTATGGACATAAGGATGACGAGAAGGTTGAAGGTGGGCTGAAAGGGAGCCTTGTAAAGGAGAAAACATTTGCCAATGACAACGTTGCGAACAAGGCACTTGCAGCGAAGGATGAGACGTTCAAGGACTGGGTGGACTTCAGATATGAAAAAAGGGGCATCGATGCTTGGGTAGAGTACGGGTACGCGGGCAATAAGAGAGGCACTGTCAAGAGAGCGATGCGCGAGATGGTTACATCGATTGACAGTGGATGGTTAAGAGCTTGAATATCGTTCTAGTTATCACGACACATTGTTGGTCTTCCTTCATTGAATTCGTTAGTCGGTTTATTGTCGGTTGATTCGTTGACTCGCGCTTTCATGGATTATTGGCCAGAGCAGATATCAGATCAATTGATTGCCTGCCACTATAAGAGAAAGTCTCATCACTCATTCTCCTGCAATGCTATCGTGGCCACGCTTGCTCACATGGTCATACTCGTTTAGGCGATAACTGCTGCCCGCCAATCAGTGAATGTCAGTGCATGTGCATTGAGCGTTAGCTAAATTGGCTGGTACGCCCCACAGCTTGCACCTCGCAAGTCCCCAGGCCTCAGCTCCGCTCAAACCACACGCACACGCGTTGGAACACCTTTGTATCTGCCGATACTTGCCAGAGACGCCTCTTCAGCCTACGAAACCTCCGCTAGACAATTCTGGCAAGGCATTCAGGATCTTGACACGTGCACCACGACCCAGACACATATTTGAAATAACAGCTAACATACAACAGGGTAGACTGCGGGTACTAGGGCGACTGTTACACGGCATTATCAACCCGATGTGGCGGTATAGCCGTTACAGTCTGCATTGACCACATTGAACAACGAATCCAGACCAATTGCGCGCTTGGCTGGTGGCGCATGAACAACTTCAACTTATCAGAATAGCTACCCCACGTATCTTCAATTGGACACAGCAAGTAACGGGTCAGAACGCAGTCATCGTGTAAATTCTTCCCCGCATCCCCACATATTAGCCTGCAGAGAGTCCGGGGTAGTGCGCAGATCGCCTATATCGAGGTTCGAAGTGTCTGGGGTGTGATATGAAGGCACATTTATCTTGGGCCGAGAAGCGGCCATAGCGCCTCCTATCCAAAGATTACATGTAGTCTTGAAGATTTCCTATTCCTAAATCACTCCTGGCTACACTCCCAGGTCTTTCACTGTCACCCGTCTTCATTTCTCTGAGCCGCCATCATGCTGGAAGCTTCGACGGGAACTGGATTGCTTGAAAACTGGAAATGTCTCCTCGCCTGTACTCTGGTGTCCATGTCGCCCTTTCAATATGGTATTGACTTCGGCCTCATTGGCGGTTTGCAGGCTATGCCAGGCTTCTGTGAGTCCCTTCAGGCTTCATCATAGCTTTGACTAACCCGCAACAGTGGAAGTTTTCGGTTACCCAGATCCTAACAATCCTGCTAATCCCATCGGATGGAACATCTCGCCAGGGCGACAGCAACTGATCTCTTCTCTAATGACACTGGGGGCGTTTATTAGTTCCTCTAGTGCTGGTATTTTCGCAACATGGCTCGGTCGAAGACAATGTCTCTGGATGGCTTGCATCCTCTGCTGTGCAGCGAACGTGATCATGATGGCTACAACGACCATCGGCGGACTGTACGCTGGTCGTTTTCTCATCGGCCTTGCAAATGGCTGGTATATGACTTTTGCTCAGCTCTACATCCAAGTGCGTCTCCGCTTTGCCTTCCAATCTGCACCCCACTGACGTGTCCTAAGGAAAGCGCACCAGCCCGTTATAGAGGTCTCATGATTGCGGTCTTCCAATTCTGGACCTCCATCGGCGTCCTAATCGGCACCCTGGTCGACAACGCAACCCACAAAATCGACGGCAAGAACTCATATATGATCCCGCTCGGCATCATATACGTTGTCCCCGTCATCATGTCTGTTGGTCTCTTCTTTATCCCTGAATCACCTCGCTGGCTCTTGTACAAGGACAAGAACGAAGAAGGCCTCAAGTCTCTGATATGGATGCGCCCGCATCCAGAGGCCGTGCCCGAGGAGATGGCGGTCATCCAGGCTGCTATTTTAGCGGAGAAGGAATTAGCGAGTAGCGCGAGTCTCATCGATATTATCAAAAATCCAATTGATCGACGAAGGACTTTGCTGGCGGTTGCAGCAATCAGTACGCAGGCTGCTTCAGGGGCTATGTTCATGATCGGTGAGTGTTCCGGATATTTCTGCTTCTGGCCATCTTCTCATTGACATTTCGCAGCATATGGAACATACTTCTTCGAAATGGCAAAGGTCGGCAATGCCTTCCAGAATTCATGCATCCTGACTGCCGTCGGCGTCATTGCTATTATTGTTAATAGCTGTGTAATCTCGAAGATAGGTCGCCGTCGCGTTTTCCTTATGATCGGCATGTTCATCTGTGGTCTCTGTCAGTTCATCGTAGCCGCTGTATACCACGTCAGCCCAGGCACAGTCGGCACTGGAAAGGTAAGCCTCCTCCAGTCCATTCCATCCCAAATCGTAGCAACAACATTGGAGCAAATTGGTTGACTTTGATTCAGGTTGTCGTTGCGCTCTCTGTCATCTACATCTGTGGTTACAACGGCATGGTAGCAACCTATGCCTGGCTCGCCGGCGGCGAAATCCCCTCCCAACGTCTTCGCTCATATACCTTTGGTATCGCGGCCGCTGTTGGCTTCGCTGGTGCCTGGCTCGCCACGTTCACAGCCCCATATTTCATTAATCCTAGTGCGTTGAATTGGGGCCCTGAATACGGTACGCCACCTTATCTCTCCCTCGTCCTCTCTTCATCAAATCCTCTTGCCTCCTTTCCCCCGAAAACGAAGAGTACTGATATGTTGGTAAACAGGCTGGATATGGGGACCCTCATGCATGATAACTGTAGTCTGGATCTACATCTACCTCCCCGAGATCAAGAACCGCACACTCGAGGAGATTGATGAAATGTTTGAGGCTAATTTGCCGGCTCGGAGCTTCCGCAAGTACGTATGTACCGGCAGACATATTCCCGATGATAAATTGGCGAGGAAGAGTACAGAGGAGCAGGTCTGGGGTAATGAGAAGGCTGTTGCTGAGGCAACGTTACATATTGAGTAGTTGCGATTGGAGGTACCGTAAGGAGAGGAGGCACAGAATATCATCTAGATTGATAGATGAGAGGAGAAGTGTATTTTATGGGGCGTTAGTGACTGTGTCAACCAAACGAATAATGTCCTCAAACCCTTTTCACGTCTAACATGTGATTATTTGTATGTGTCCCAAAGTGTGGCAGGGTCGTTTTGAGAACGGAAGTACTTACCCAAGGTTTCGAGTACGCAAAGTACGCCCACGCCAATACTCCGAAGCGGGTGGCTGAGCGACGAATATCCAGGTTTCGGAGAACCTTGCATCGGAAGAAGGAAAATCCAAGACTTGGCCAAGCAGCACATATTGCGTCGAAGCATCATGCATTTTGACTACGAAATCTTCATCTTCTATTACTTACAGCCCCGAAAACCTCCCATTCACAACTTGACCTCCCTCCCCACAAGGCTCTCACTTAACTCCCACAACCTCTCCGCAATCTCCGGATTCGTAGCATGAGGTGCCGCCTCAAACAGCTGGCAGTCATGCAGCAGGATGCCCTTGGGTTCTACATAAGACACATTTAGTCAAATCAACGTCACACCTGGAGCAGCTCCACTCACCATTCAAAGCAGGATCAAAAGCAGCAACCAGCACTGTCGCAGCCCCCTGATCAAGGTTCTTCCAAAACGGACTCGTCTTCCGAATCGCGGCCTCGCCATCTGGATCTAGATCTCGGGAGAGCCCTGTCCATATTGCTATTCCAACCTACATGTTAGCACACATACGACTACCCGACCAAGTTCCACCATCAGTAAAGGGGATGGGGGCACTTACAGCCTGGATGCACAGCATAGCTCAGAATACCTTGTTTCTGAAATTTTGAAGTGAGCGAGACTGAGTACAGTATATTCGCGCTCTTCGCCTGTCCATATGCTACAAAGCCGTTATACCCATCCTCACTCGTCTTTGCGAACATGGGCGGTAATTCCCCGTGTTTCTCTTCGTCTGGGATCGGCTTTCCTTCGAGGTTGTAGTCGTGGAAGCGGACGGGGCTTAATCTGTGCCCTAGCGAGCTCAGATTCACTATGCGTGTAGCTCCTGGTGTGCTGGATGCGGATGAGGACGAAGTAAGGAGGAGAGGCAGAAGGAGGTTGGTGAAGAGGAAGTGGCCGATGTGGTTACTGCCGAATTGCGCTTCGATGCCTTCTTTTGTCCATTGGCGTTCGGGGGTCATGATGCCTGCGTTGTTGATGATCACATCCAGTTGTGAAGTGATTTGGGAGACGGAGGTAGCGGCCTTCTTGACGGCTTCCTGTGACATGAGGTCCAGAGGGACGGTGCGGACATCCACATTTGGGTAGGCATCTTTGATGTCTTTGACTACTTGGTCGAGCTTGGATTGGGTACGGGAGGCGAGAATGAGGAGGTGAGGTGATTGTGAGGCGATTGAGAGGGCTATGGAGGACCCGATACTTTCTGGGGATACTCCGGTGATGAGAACTACAACAGATCAGTGCTGTGGTCTCAGAAGCGAGGATGAGCTTAGGGAAGTCGACCATTCTTTTCGCGTATCTGATCTGCGAATGACTTCGCAACTTCAAGTCCTCCCGTCTCCTTGTTCCAGTCAGGGTGTGTCAACGTCATTGTATTTTTCAATGTCTTTGTGCTTGAAATTGCTACCAAGGATACTTTTGCGCATCCATGGCGGATATAAGCTCCCGCCCCACGTGTCTCTCAGGTTGCAATATCGTATTCCATGGGTTGGCTTCATGCGATCTCTTCCCGTGCTCGAATCCCAGGTTGGAGCTCTCAATGGCCAAGCGCTCGAACCCGAATCTTTCCCAAGCAGTCCCTTCCTGAGGCCAACTCGCGCTGTGAACTTCCTTCTTGGGCGGCCTCAGCATCTGAAATTTGTCGCTTCGATAATTCCGAGGGAGACCTTAAAGATGTCGAACCATAAGCGGCCTAGCGCCTTCCTTGCCGTGCAGGGTCCACACTTGCGGAGATGTGGGGCATGTGCTTTACCCCAACTTCACCACCATCATGCAGCAACCATCACGCGTCCAATATATTCGGCAGATGTACATCCACCCCCCAGGCCCCGCCCACAATCAGGTCGATCAGAAAGCACGTGAAACGCTGCGTGAACGATTCCAACATGGCTCGAGACCGGCATTTGTGTGACACGAGGTATCGTCGGAGGCATGCCACCTAGACCGGACGGTAGCAACACTCTGCCAGACCAGGTGTTGGATGGAATTACGGGACAGGAGTGGGATAGAACCTGGGACGCTGAGCCCCACTACGCAGGCTCGGGATACTGGAACCAGGATATCTCTCTGGGCTGACGACCAGTCACCACCAAATACGCCCTCTCTCTTGAACAGTGAAGATCGATTGGACTCAATTGAACCCCCTTCGAATGCCACTCCGTGCAAAAATCGACGAGACGAAGCTCACTAGCATGGCAGTCTCAGCAACTCCAGAGGCGAAGCCCAAGACTGGCATCAACGTCATTATAGTCGGCGCAGGTACCTTCACCATCAACCCGCTTTCCACAACTCCAACTGACACTTCTGCCCAGGATTTGGAGGCCTGACAGCAGCCATCGAATGCATCCGCCAAGGCCACACCGCCGTCATATACGAATCCTTCCCCGAACTCAAGATCCTCGGCGACATAATCTCCTTCGGCCCCAACGCAGGACGCATCTTCTACCGCTGGGCCGATGGCGAGATCGTAAAACGAATGCGCGCCCTCTCCATCGATCTCTCATCATACGGCTTCAACATCCACAAATACGATACGGGCGAGATTGTCATCAACCAGAAATCCCCTCCAAAGGACCCAACGAGTCCCGCGTTCAATGGCCATAGAGGCGAACTACATGAGATTGTTTTCAGGTATGCGGAGGAGGTGGGCGTGAAGATACATTTGGGACACCGAGTCGAGAACTACTTCGAAACCGAAGACGTGGCTGGCATCGTGCTCGAAGACGGAACAAAAGTAGAAGCCGACGTAGTAATCGGCAGCGATGGTGTGCGAAGTAAAGCGCGGACCCTAGTTCTAGGCTACGAAGATAAGCCCAAATCCTCTGGCTACGCAATATTCAGAGCCTGGTTCTCAAATAAGGATATGATCGCGGATCCCGAGACGAAACACTTTTGTGAGAATGGGGATACCTTTAATGGCTGGATAGGTACTTTCCCTTACCGCTTCCCCATCCATTTTATGCTGACGTATGATGGTAGGCCCAGACGTGCACTTTCTCTTCAGTACCCTCAAGGGCGGCACCTCCTGCTGCTGGGTCCTCACGCACCGCGACGAAGCCGACATTGCCGAATCGTGGTCCTTCCCCGGCCGCCTTGCCGACGTGTACAAAGTGCTCGAAGGCTGGGATCCGCTGTGCACGAAGATCGTCTCCAAGACCCCCGAAGAAATCCTCGTAGACTGGAAACTCGTATACCGGGACCCACTGCCCAACTGGGTATCTGGCTACGGCTCCGCCTCAGGCCACGGTCGGATCTGCCTCCTAGGTGACGCCGCACATCCTTTCCTTCCAACCAGTGCTCAGGGTGCGACGCAGGCGCTGGAAGATGGTGTCACACTCGCGGTTTTGTTAAGGAAAGCGGGCAAGGGGAATATCCGGGGCGCTTTGAGGGCGTATCAGGACATTAGATATGAGAGGGTGAAGAAGGTGCAGAAAACGGGCGAGACAACGAGGGATATGTGGCATAAGACGGATTGGGAAAAGGTGAAGACTAATCCTGAGATCATACAGTTGCCCAGAGAGGACTGGGTCTTTGGATTCGATGCTGAGAAGCACAGTGAGGAGGTGGGGGATGAAGTTATTGCGAGGGTAGGGAAGGTAGAAGCGTAGATTAGAGACGCGTAGATCAGAGAATCGATGATTAGAGAATCGATGAAATCTTATGGATAGAGTTCCCTCGATATCGAGTCTGTCTCTTCCTTCCAGTAGTGCAGTCTAACCTTACCATTCGTCCTCTTCTTTTTAAACGGTCCCTTGAACGGCCTTTCAGGTAAGAAACTCAGCAGGTCTTAATGTTCAACCACTTCGTCCTATCACCGAGAAGGAAGAAGGTCATTCATCCCAGACTCGAATAATGTCCCTACTTCTCACCGTCATTCTTTCCCATGCAGCAGCATCCGCCACTCGCTTCTAATATATGCGACGCTTGGCATGGCATTAAACAAGATGAAATACTGTAACTGAGCATTGTAAGAAAACTTAGCGTTCTTGAAAAAAGATTCCGGGCAAAAATATAGATGATGCACAGCTATTCTTTGTGGATAATCACTTCATCGTTATATTTTAGTTCAGCTGGCGGTTTCTGTTGCTATGTTGATATAGGACTTAGGGCAAAGTGGACCTGGAACTCTTATCAACTTTTGTGGAGGTGAGACTATACTCGAACTTTTGGTGAGAATGGATGAATAGAAACAATTTAAGTGCTTCTATGAGACTAGGCAGTGTTGGGGTTGATAAAGAACGCGATGTATGCTGTGAGCTCCGCCAAGCATGGTTGACAGCTTACCCAAACCACAGTTCCAATGATAGCTCAAAATGAGCTTCCAAACCACAAACTCGGCCAAGTCCCGAACTTGAAGATTCATTTTCTCGATATATGCTTTTATTGCAATCACTTTCTGATATTTGTCTTCTCAACCTTCACGCTTTTGGTTTTCACATTTCTTCGCATTCACTTCCTTGCCATTCCCTTTCTTAACGTTGCTTATCATGGGATTCGAATCTCTAGCACACAGGGTAACCTTAATAGATGAGAGGTTTTCAAAGAGATCTGAGCGCAAACAGCCAAGTTTAAGTACCTCCCTTGGCTCTTATCTAGGCAAGCTACTTCACGACCGCCCAGGTATTGATGCATGATATCCCTCAACTTTCCAGTCTTAAAAAAACTTCTTCACAAATCGGTATGGGTTCATAGTGTGTCCATAGGTCTTGTACAGTATGTTGATTGTTCGTTACGATGTCGGATATTTGAGATGTCATACTTCCTCAAGACAAGCTAAGGTGTGAAGCAAAAGAGAACTCTTTTACTCATTCAAGTAAGAGGTATTGTATAGACCGTCACATAAGGCTTGCTTTACAGTCGAACATTACTTCTTCCTAGCACCAAGATTTCTGACCTTAGAGACGAACAGTTTTCAATTTCAACAATGAGATAAGAGCTTCATTGTGGTGTCACGCGGTACAAAACAGGCAAACATACATGACACAGCCACCCCCAATTTCAGCCTTGCACTGCCCCATATCTTGGACTTCGCACACCACGTATTCCCGCAGTCAGATGATATAAGCTGATAGAACCTTTCTCTGTGCATTTCCTACTGTCAACACCGACTAAACTTTTTACTGCTCGCTTTCTACTGCTATCATTGACATGAAACGGAAGACCAGACCCTGGACCAGCCCGGAACGCCGAATATTTTCCAAAGCTAGTTCAGGAGGAAACTGTCAGCCATCATTGAACAAGAGAGGCTCCTTTTTCAAACATGTGCCAATCGACCATAGCGTGGCTTCGATTCGGCTCGTCCAAGTCCTCCCCGAGCTATCACCACGAGGACTCATCCAATGCTCAATACTTCATACCACCGTAGACAACGCTCTATACACTTGCCTTTCATATGAGTGGGGCCCAGCTGATCTAGGCAACTGGATCAGCATCGACGGCAAGCTGCATTACGTTCGCCAAAATCTCTTAGACTTTCTTGAGACGGCTAAGAAATATCATCATTCGAAATCCTTATGGATAGATGCCCTTTGTATCGATCAAAAAAACGACTCTGAAAGGAATCACCAAGTACAAATGATGGGCGCGATCTATTCACGAGCCATCGAAGTATTGCCCTGGCTCGGAAATGACTACACCACAGCCTGGCTTATTGCTTTGTTGTCTGAGAAGTATCAGCAAAAGATAAAACTGAGAACGATCGGGTCCGACTGGGAAGTCATGTGTAAGAACAGCTATTGGACGCGAGCATGGATAACACAAGAGATCACACTAGCTCGTAAGGTCCGACTGCTGGCAGGGGACCAAGACATAGAGGAGTTTCGATTGCCAAAGTTCACCATTCCTATCTTCAGCTCAGCTCGAAGTGTCCGCCATCGAAATAAAAGTCTTCTTTACCTTCTTCACGAGTTTCGCGGGCAGCAGTGCGCGGTCAACCGCGACCGTATATTTTCTCTACTGTCGCTTTGTAGAGAAGGGTCCGATGTGAAGGTTGACTATAGTGTCCCGGATACGGAGGTCATGGTCCAGGTTTTGGAAGCCTGCGAGAAGTCTTTATGCTTCTGTTCTGTCGCTATTGTTGCTGAAGCACTTGACTTGCGGCAATTGCCAGAACTTGAAGTCACGCTCCGTGACTTCCAATTTGCCCCACTCAGATTCGACTTTGGAAACCAGACATATTGCCCAACATGCAATGAGATGATCGATTTGACAAGAACGCGGATGGTTGGACATCTTTTCTGTCTTGGGTCCGTTTGCCCAGATATTGGGAGGCATCTCTTCTGGGAAAGATTACCCTCCGAGACAACATCGAAGTTCTGCATTGTTGAAAGGCCACACAGATATTACCTTGCAAGTATTAGGAGAAATATGGAGCCCAAGGAAGAAGGAAAATATAGTATTCGGCTTCCGTTACAGATGTTCTTAGACCTCGAACCATCGCCCAACACCAGCAAAGATCATCTGTACCAGAACAAAGAGCCACTGCGGCTATATGATCAGCTGAGCAGTGTTCCTTCTGATCAATACCTTTGGGACACTGAATTTGGAAGCAACACCGACTCAAGCAACACTGATTCGGATATAGAAGCCCAAGGTATGGCGGACCATTCGACACTCGTATATCGAAGCCAGACGATCGCTCGGTTCAACACGCCCTCTGAAAGATTTCCATTGCCACCCTCAGAGCTCAACACTTAAGTGGAAAGATCATGACCAGAGCTCAACAACAACTCTTGCGACGTAGACTCAGATACATCCCGTAATCAGATTTTTAGACCATCCATGGTCTATTCAGTAAAGTGTAAAGTAACCCTAGTGAAATGTGCAAGGTTGCGCATAAAGACGGAGCGTGACACGGAGTGCGAAGGTCTTGAGATGTAGACTTTTTTTTATTAATCAATGCTGGAAGAAGAGCGTTATACTTATGAAGATACTATCGCAACTTGAGGCTGAAAGCAGGATCCATTCACGATACTAAACATCTTTCCAAGGCTTGACCGCCGAAAATCCTACTAAGAACTATTATTGTTTGTAGCTGCGGAATAACAGTAACAATTTAGAGATTGAAAGAAATCATTTAGATATAGGAAAGAGTATATTAAAGTCGGAAGAAAACCAGGGAATTGAAAATGCATCAATGAACGTTCGGGGTTTGGTTGTATTTCGACGATCAAGATTTATTAATTGCAAAGGGAAGCTCGATGTGCTAGTAATTCAGGCTAACAGCTCGATGCCAGACATCGCAACATGAAAGTGGGCACATGCTGAGTCAGGGGGGAAACGGAAGTCATGCTGTAACCATATACCTCCAACTTCTTGTGTGGATCGATGCTAATCACAGATGCGAGCCAAATGCTAGTGAGCCTTGAATGTTGAAAAAGGGAATACTACTCACGTGCGATGTTTAATATCTTGCACTTTTCACTAGTCCGCACATTTTATTCCAAGAACAGCTGGGTCCGACTTGGACATTCACCGCTAGCACTCCTATCCAAGTAAAGCAGGCAATAAGATAGCCAATTAAATTTACCATTACTATCAAAAAATTTCCTCAAACTCAATATTTAAACGATTCTAAGTTAATTTAATAGAGGCAGACCAATTCGCTGCCTCCGCTCCAAACCAGATAAACACCCTCTTCTGAATACTCTTCTTGAACAGGACAAAAACTCAAGGTATCTTAGAAACGAAAGTCAATTGCAGCTTTGTGCAGAGGTGAAAGGAGGTCAGAGACGAGGAATAGAATGGAATCGAAATATTTTGGGCAGTGCGGCATTACAAATGGGCCCTAAGTTGTTCAACATGTTGGGTGCTGTTGTACGTAGCGGGGTTTTCATATCCAAGGAGCTCAATGTTCACGGCCTCGACAAGAATTGCAAAGTCCAGGGCCTCCGGGTACTTCTCTTGCCAATGAAGTACAATGGCGAGTTCTCTCCAGGTGTCCACGGTCCGAGGATGGGTTGGTCCAAGGCTTTGCTCTGCTCGTAGACTGCAAACTCGAAATACCTTCTCGGCATCTTCATATAGTTTCTGGTCGCGAAGGAACTTCCCTAAATTCTGATAGGCCTTGATGGCCTCAGGCTGGTCTGGACCGAGTAATCTGTCGAAGTCGACCGTTACTTCACGAAGTAACATTTCAGCCTCTTCTGGTCTCCCTTGATGGGTGAGAGCAACGGCGAGATTATTCTTACTTCTTATCGTATCTGGATGGTCTAATCCAAACAGTTCCTTTCTTTTGAGCAGACACAGTCGAAGTGTGCTTTCGGCCTCCTCATATCGATGCTGTGAGAGGTATGTTACACCCAGATCGCTCAAACTCCTCAGAACGTCCGGATGATTTGGGGTGAAAAGGATTTGGCGACTTGATAATGCTCGACGAATCAATGCCTCAGCAGAAACGTGCTGTCCAAGATGCTGGAGACATCGGCCTAAATTGCTCACCGACATCAAAGTGTCTGGATGGTCCAGGCCCAAGGTTTCTTCTTGCGTTGCCAAAGCTATCGAGTGTCCCCTCTCCGCCTCATCAAACTTGCCTTGGGACTGTAAGGTAAGAGCATAATTGTTGAGACTACGCATGGTTACGGCATGACTTTCACCTAGAACCTCCGAATCCAACCTAACGACATCGTACTCAATCCTTTCAGCAGCTCCCAAGTCGCCAACATACCGCTCTACAACGGCAAGTCGTTTTCGCACAGCGTTGTATGCTACTCCGTTCGAGGAGAAAAAACTAGAACCCCATTCCAGTATCTTCTGCGTCATGTGCTTGGCTTTGACATGTAGTCCCATATCTGTGAGCAAACGGGAGATCCGGACCGTCACCGAAATGACAACGTTCAGGCCAGATTTAGGAATCTGGTCCTCTGTACAAAGCTCTGTAAGAGCGTTCAGGGATGAGATAGCATGGAAGAAGTATGAGCTGCCCCGTTGAATTGGATTGAAATCATCGAGGTCACTTGTCCACGTGGAGTCTACGAGACGAAGAAAGGATTCCAGATGTGCTGGAAAAAATTGCATACACTTCAACTCTGTTCTGATCATGGCGCTTGTCGTAGGTTCCATGTGTACAGAGTCAGGAGAGATGCCAGAAGTGATGATTCCATGGCTCTTAAAGAATTCGAGGATATCTGCAGGTTGGTAAACATCAACAAGCGAAGTACATTGGCGTATGGATATGTCCTGGCTACCACAACAGGACAACTCCGATATGAGGATGGTTGCAGGGGTAAGCATTGATTCGGGTAGTGTTGACAGAATTTGTAGAAGACCTCCTCGCGTATTGGTGTTCGTCCAAGATAGTGGTGTCTATGCAAGTATGGTTAGTCTCGGTTCGATTGATCATGGATGTGAAAGTCTTAAGGCGCTACATACCTGCGAGCGAGATGTGTTTCCACGATATAAAATAGCCATATCATTTGTTCGGTTCAAACGTTCTTCCAGTTGGCGAAACTTTGTGCTGAACAGAGTAAGCCTTGTGCGAGATTGGTGATTCGAGTGATGAAATTCAAACTTACTGAACAGACCACTGATTTAGAGTTCCGCTCAGCTGAACGATTGTAGACAATCTTTGATTCATAGCCTTCTTCCCTTTAATCAACTTCATAACCTTCCTTGCTCTTGCAATTTTGCCATTCCCATAAGCCATTGCCAAACCTTGAAGAAGAGTTTCGACGGTATACGCTTCTTCCTTGCATATCTTTATGACATTGCGTGTCCAGTCATCCGATGGCCCATGGTGTGTCTCGAATTCGTCGATAAGGCTGAGGGACGCTTGGAGTTGACATTCCCATTGTTGTATAGATCTGGATGCAGACTGTACGCTGGTGGAAATACCAGAGAGTTCACCAGAAAACTCAAGTACATATTTGATGATCTGCGGGATTGCGGCTAGTAATCCGATGATCGTAATCGCCTCTGCCATAGTGGCGTGTAATTTTTCCGAAAAGAGCGGAGGCTGGCCTGCTTAAGAACAAGCAACTTCACTCACTTTTTACCAATGAGGGCGTCGAATGAGATGGTAACACGCAGCTGTCAATATGCATGGTCGCAACGCTGATAAGGCTGAGCAAGGCTGAGTTATATTTGGCTTTGCAACAACCTTAGAAATTGACCGAGTCTTCGATAGAGAATAAATGGTCGTATCTGCATTTTTCTCAATTTAAACCGCTTACACCTCAATAATCACAACAGCATCAGAGAAACTCGACTCAGTGTCTGGAAAAGTTGTTAGGTTGAAAGACTGTTCACCGCCATCATGTCGGTGAGAACCTGGCGTCTTACTTGCCTATCAAGCCTTGCAGCCCTGTTACAAAAAATTCAGCCTTCCGCCATTGCCTTTTTTCATGCTGACCCCTGGTCTAGCTTGTTCTCCCTCAGGCTCTTGTGACCTACAGCGTGTCGGTGAAATGTTCCTCCAGTAATCTAATCGATTCTGTGACTACCCTCCCGATATTGCGCACTTTGTGATTATACTCCAATGTAGATACTCTTCCAAAGTTGATTCGAGACATTGGATCTATGGATACAGTGGTATCCTCAATCTTCATATATACAGGAGCTTTGGTTAGGGCTTTTTCGTCTGGATGAAATTGCACTTCAGTCCCAACTGGAACGATTGCAGCGTGGTCTTGGGCCGATACTCCAGTGTTGGTAGTAGCCTTTCCATGGTAAGTGCTTATCGGCAAGCATAGAGAATGGGATGCTTTTGGTCGTATGACCACGAATGGTCGTATTTTCCAGTATGTCGTTCTTTCGCTCTCAGGGACTCCGAGGAGCTCTGGCCATAAAACAAAAAAGATTCTTCCTTTCTTGAAGAAGGCTTTGGGCTTGTGAATTTTCTCGAATTCTTATTAAGGTCAGCAATTACTCAATACTTCAGTACTGGTTCTTCATACTGGAGTGAAGGTCTCCGCAAACTTCCGTTATCATAGTGTATTGTAGCCCATCTGATTGAAAGACGTCTCGACGAGGAGTCAGACCATCTTTCTGATGGTGCACTACAATGTCCATTGATCCATATGACCTGTTTTCCATGTCTGCAGTGGATTTGCTTTCAGCAGCACTATCATCCCTTCCGATCTGAGTAACGCTCTCGCAGTCGTTTACTAATTTCTCGTGTTTATTCGTGGTAAGGTATCCTTTGTTTGGACTGCTCGACGAATGAAGAGGGTGAGTGATTCTTTCGTAGTGTCAGACAGAAGTTATGCGGCTTAAGCTCAACTTACGAAAAGCGTTCTCCGGGCTGCCCTCGGCCATATCCAGCAGGTGTATCTGTAGACCTATGCTGAAACGCGTTGATGTTTGACCTCTCAGGACCCGAATTCATTCCCATCTCTAACCTCCAATATGACACCAAGAGAGGAACATGCTCTTCCCTGACGTGGCCAATATCCTTCGCTTTCACATTGTGTTGTATAGGCTGAGCTTTGCCAAACCGAATTCGAGATGCACGCGCCAAAGGTCCAATATCATGAGACGCAGGAATGACCTCGATTGCCTGCTTTGTCATTTCTTTCTCGTTCTGTAGAAGACTCGGCTGATCACCCTTCATGTAGACGATCGCGTGCTCGATGGGATTGCATCCGTGTCGGAGCGTGCCCCGGCCGCCGTATGTTTGGATTTCGCTGGATAAAATTAGCGAGGCTATAACGCTGTGAATCAGAGATCCAACCATGCATAGCAGAAGCCTCTGGCAGCTTGGACTACTATAAAACGCCCTATATGTGTGTAGACTTTTTGTCCAAAGCGTACTGTTGATAGCTTCGAAGGATCGTTGCCCACGCTTTCGCGCGTTTCTACGACGACGGTAGAGAACACCTGCTTCAGTTATCAGAGGTATGCCTAGGGTACGCTTGTCGCTTGATGAAGTGCTCGCCTTCCCAACTGAAAAGAAGCTAGAATTCCTTGTGATATAGTCTTCACCAGTCAGAGATAAACTGCGAAGCGGTTGAAGGGCTCTTACCAGGGTCAAGCTGATCACGTTCGCCACTCTCTTTCATTGGTTTACTGTCTCCCTGCTCGTATTTTGTGTTCGAAGATCGGTGTAGATGGCTTTTCGAGTTCGAGATCGCTTCATTCATGGTGGCTTACGATTTGGAGGTTCTCTTGTCGCTTCTCTAAGGAGCACCTAGTTTCAAGTTTGAGACGGGAGTTACACAAATTGGTTCAGTGTAATATGCCGAGTTTTAGGAGCAAGGAGCTTCCTCGCGGTCGACCTGAATAACACACCAACTCCATTCAGTGTACACGAGACACATCTCTTTGGTTAAACTTACTTTTAAAACGTATAAGCTGGGGATTTGTGAGTGCAGGTTGCATGTTTGCTGAAGACTTTGCTCGATATGCAGCAGGCGGAGATGCTTGTAATGTACTACACTGTAGGTCTGCCTTATACTTTTACTACACCGCATGTTCTTTTTTTCTCTTTCTCTTTCGGAATATTGCAGCCTATCATAACCCTTCTTAGCATTCTGGGCTTTAACCCATGGGCCGATCCCAAGATCTCACGAATCAGTCGATACACTGTACATCACATACTCCTGCGCGGAGAATCTATCCTCTGGCCCAAATTTGTCAATTCTAGGCGAATTTCTATTGCGCCAACGTTAACAGGCTGAATTAGCGCCCCTATCTAGAAAGATCCAGTAAGAGCTATAGATTAATACATAGGGCCACTAGATCATGATTCACGTTACCCCTGATTCACAGCTGGATCAGCCCATCCATACCGAAGACTGTGTTTCAGTGAATGTGAGGACTACTAAACACCAATGGAATCTTCTCGTAAATAGGAGTAGAAAATGAGGTTGAACCAAACCATGCAGGATCTCGAAAAGAACAACGCCAATTAAAAAGCATGTCTGCACAGCCAGATAAAAACGCAGGCACTCAGCTCGATAGGAAACCGCTAGCTAGGATTATGAGTGAGGGCACCTAATCAGTGCCCGCTAGCTATGTCGCTGATTGGCATCCCCCTGGCTTGGTTCGGTTCCCTATCCAGTTGAGAATGGCGTGCGTATGTACGGAATACTGAGATATCTTTCCGCCGGAAGTCTTAGCCGGCTCCTGAAGTTTAGTAACTACTATGAGAATGGAAAACCATGTCGAAAGGCGCTGGTACATGTGTTTGGCTCCAAATCTCTACTCTGTTACTGTGGGTGACGCATTATTGGCTCGTTTAGCTAAAGGTCAAGCAATATGACCTGTCACTCCGTCGAATGGGACGATGTCGGCTACAGTGGTCGAAATGACATGTTCTAGACACTTATGCAATCTACTGCTTGTCTTGAACAAAATCCTGGACAGTGGGTAGAAGCATATTGTGAAGTCAACGTTTGTGAGAAGAGTGTAAATGTAATATTAAGTGACGGCTAGTACATAATGCTACATGATAGGATCCTAGATAAACATTTGCAACTCAAGGCTTGGATAATGATTCACAGTCGTCATAATATCTATACATTTCCACTGATGACTTGCTCCCACGGTCCAGTCATCTAAGCATGTTGAAGCTCTGGCTGTCACTTTCTCAGTGCGCGACCAATGGCTTTATAATAGCAAGCAAGATTATTCTGGATGGAGATATTACAGACGCTTCCCTCCCCAACGCCGATGATCAAGGATATGTTGACGTCATTATCAAGACATCAGATGTGAGCAGTCTCTTTGTGAATTCGGCTTATGTGAACAGGGCTAGATAGCGGGGGAATTTTGCAATTGCTTTTGCTATGTTCGAACAGGCCGACAAAAGCCGAGTTAACACAAAGCCGAAGCTCATCAATCTGGGGAAACGCTCGAAACTTCGAAATATTGCACCTGTGGACCGAAGCGACTCGCGATTCGCGCTTCGGTCTCAATATATTTAAATTT
This sequence comes from Herpotrichia juniperi, assembly GCA_014905255.1. Classification (NCBI taxonomy): domain Eukaryota; kingdom Fungi; phylum Ascomycota; class Dothideomycetes; order Pleosporales; family Melanommataceae; genus Herpotrichia; species Herpotrichia juniperi. The sequence continues at coordinate 532,174 of BLYF01000131.1, forward strand.
ATCACGAAACTACACAGTACCTAGGCTAACAAAGGGGCAAGAATCTTGGTAGCGCTTGAGTACTAATCTCGCCTTTTCTCCAAAAGCAACTGCACACTTTGATTGGCTGAATGATGAGGCTCTGCAAAGCTTAGCTGTGCATATCACACTGACGTTTGCTCAAGTTTATAAAATACGTATGTCATTAAATATATCTAACCCTTCTAACACCTCTGAGTTTTTGAACTTTTGAAAGCTGCGTATGAAAAGGCCTAAGAAAATCACAATTCTGAATAGCTCAATGGTTAGTACTAACCACTGAGCGCTTAGGAAGAGTGGGAACAAAAAGGGCGTCCAAAGCAGCTCAAAACGGAATTGCTTCCGCAACACTGCCGAGACGTTCTATCTAGTGAGCCTCCCCATCACCAGATGTCTCCAATGGACCACCGGCAGGCGGGGGACTCGTAGGAGATTTCGCCAAAGACTGAGGCGATGAGGGGTCGAAAAGATATCGTGGGTTGGAGATGGATTCGTCCGTGTGGGACTGAAGTGATCGAATGGTATTTCGTCGCATGGTGTGTTGAATGTAGGACTCAACTTGCGGCATCGCTATAGGGTAGAGTTCTTTGGGGTACTCCGAGATGAAATGGAACCCCCGAAAGAACAGGTTGTTGAAAATGTTGAGCGATAGTGGTTTGGGGTGTCGAGCAGAGGCGAAGAGAGTCCCATGGCGGAAATTCGGTGGCCATAGGAACTCAATTGCCTTGCTGGCTCCGCTTAGGAAGTCGCCCACATCGGACTTTCCACGTTTGGGGTTGCGAGGTGTAGCTTGTGTGGCTTTGGGGAGGCCGCCCATTCTGCTGAACCCTGACTCAGTGCGAGATTGGAGTCGATCGAAATGATACAGCTGAGATCCTTGCGTGCTATTAAGTGGGTCATCTACGGTTTGTTAGTGAACATCATAGCTAGGACATCAGTGAGGAAGTACCTAGACGCGGCTTCAATTGGGCATCATCAATGCCCGTGACAATCTCCATGTTGGACTGGAGTTTTCAAGGCTCGTTTCGAGGTGTTGCTTTGTATGCGAGATCGTGAAGGAGTGATGCAGAGGTCTCAACTTTTCGTGTTGAGGGATTCTGGTCGAGGAGCCGGTTTTAATAACTATAATTCTAAGTTTCACACAGGCAACACCCAAGTGATACCGTGCACGCGCTGAAAGAAAACAGCGGGACTCGCAAAATTGACATTTCGTATCGCTCAAAACTTTGTAACTTTAAACCTATTTTAATTAGAATCTTGTTTCAATAGCGGGGACGAAGACAATTATTTGATATATTTACTTTCTTGTTATTAGTTTGTTATTCTGCTTTTCGTAAGGAGGAGGTTATACTTTGATTTGCGTCAAATCTTAGTTCCGCTAGTCTACAGTAGCGCGCGCCCGTGACACACCGTGATACATCGTGTTAGTAGCCAAAAATATGTAAATCGCTCCGGAATAAGCATCGTATGACCATAATCGAGTTCCTAGCGTGCTAAAAATGGGGTTTAATGTCCAATAGCTTTGGTGCGATGCATAATTTCGAAAAGATTATGCAGTATCTGCACATATCCAAGCCTATCCGTGCATCGTTAGTGTAGCTCTGACTCGTGCAGCCACATGACTGCTCCCAACTGCGTTCATGCTGGAAAGCGAGGTCGTACAAACGGTTCAGGCCAACATCAAAGAGTAAAAGTAAGATTTGTATGACCAAGAACGAAGCACAACATGAAGCCACCATCTCGAAGACACGGCACACGTCATGAGTCCCGGATAGATATCTCTCCGCGAATACTCAAAGATGATTTGCCGTACCGGTAGAACCGTATATATTTAGCAAATGTTTGGACATTTGCGAACCGTCAAGGTGGAAAGAATAAAGTGGGTCGTGGCACACTCTGTGCGCGCCTTTGAGCGCAATGAAGTAAAAACCGGAACAATATTGAGCAAAGAAACAAAAGAAAGTGAAAATAAGAGTGGAATCGTGTAAAAAACTCGGGAAATTCATGGTGGCAAAACGACTTACGCGTTCCCAAAACGCACGGGCACGAGCCAGGAACCGCACCCTTCAAGAAAAATGCCATTTAAATAATTGCATCTAGTAAAGACAGACTACGCCCGCGAGTAATATCCCCGACCGTTTTGCCTCCCAAGCCGGCTGCCAGATATCAATGCCCAACGAATATAGATAGATAACCACGCTAAATAAACGACGCACCAGAGAAAGCCGTGCCAGGCGATTACAGCTCCATGAACCGTAGCAAGCATATGCAACAGGGAAAAGACAGATGGGTATGGGGAGGAAAGACGCTAAACGCAGGGCAAAGTTGAGTAAGCAGAGGAAAAACCAAAAAAAAAAAAACATGAAAATGCAAACTGTACAACGGTATACAAGTCTTGGCACCTCGCCCAACAGTATCGTCTACAAAGAAGATCGACCGGGCTTCGATCTGTTCTCTAAGTAGTCAAGTTAGTCCTCAATCGCACAATCAACCTTGTCACCCCTCTCATCACCCTTGCTCTCCTCACTCGACCTCTCCGGATTGATCTCCGGATTCCGATTCTTCAGTGCCGCAATCTGACTCTGCTTAAAGTGCCAGAACTCGTCCGGGTTTTCCTTCTCCAGCTTCTTGAGTTGCTCCGCATTATCAATGATATGATCAAACGCTGCCTCCCATCCTACACCCTCGGTCATGGCGCGTAACTCGCTACCGGAGTAGTTAGCGAACTGCGCGCGGAGGGCGATCAGATGTTCTGGCAAGTCACGGTCATCCTGACTGCCGGATATGTTGGCATCCGAGTGCGAGGATATGGGCCGCGAAGGATTGATGAGCTCAGTGCGAACGCGGTGACCGAGTCTATGCAGTCTCCCTTCCTCGAGACTAAGAGCACGCGAAGCGAGGGAGACGTCGGAATTATGTCTAGAGCGAAGTGTGCGGGGTTCGTCGTCATTGTCGTCGGATTCGTGGCCGCCCTGCTCTGTTGTAGGGGAAAAGAGCGTAGGCACGCTCGAGTTGGGTGGGGAGGTGCTGGGTACGGAGCCAGAGCTGTGCGTGGATGCGGTGTCGGCGGGTTGGAGGCGCGTTTCGGGGTATTCGTCTTCGAAGCGTTGGATCATGCCTTGGAGGGTTTGGTCAAGGAAGAGGAGACGGCCTAGGCGGGTCAGTGAGGTGTTTAGTATGAGGGGTAGGAAAACTTACGATATGCCATGTCGTTGCCCGCCCTGGCTTCTCGGGCCAGTGCCGGTTGGAGTCGAGATCTGATATTTCGTGCGCTGTCTAATAGATTCTTGGACATGGTCTTTGCTTTGCCTGACTCTTCTAACATAGTGGCATGAGTTCGAGGTGTGACAGTACCTCCAGTAGGAAGAGACGACCTGCGCAGATCGGTCGCCTTCTGCAAAAGACAGTAGCTGAGTGCCTTGACGACTCCAGTTCCACCCACAATGTAATCGTTATCGGGTGCAGGTGGGTCGTTGTCGTGATTTTCACTGTATCCCTCCGTATGACCAACCAAATGCATGAGCACATCGGGTATCTCGATCTCCTTCTGGACCGCCTTCAACTCAGGAATTTCTGAAAAGTTTTCCATATTGCGAAGACAATACGCAACTACTTGTCTCGCGAGCGCCTTGACGACCTCGCTACTATCTGGGCCCGGAACGTCAACATCTATACATATGAGTGTATGAGATACCCTTGCTGCCACCATAAGTGATGCATATAGGGCAGCGGCTTCCTCTTGGGTGTCCTCATCAGTCGCTGTCGTGAGAGCAGATATCTGCGGATTTTCTAGAATATTGACGTGAGCAAGGTGAGAACATTCTGGCAGAACCTCCGCAAGACCGATAGCTTCTGCAGTTGAAAGGGATACATCCATGAGATGGATTCTTTTCAGTTCCTTCATTAATGGAATGTACTTCCGCAGGAGGCAGAGTGATGTGTCTTTCGAGAAGAGGTCTTTGTTGTGTGAGAGATCCAAGAATCTGAATGCAGGCAGTTCGATCAACGCTGGGAACAGGATTCTCAGAGACTCAGGGGTGAGATCGCAGTCCGCCAAACTTAGCGCCCATAGTGGGCAGTCTTTGGTCAAACATTCCGTTATACGTGTAATGCCGTCTCGAAGATTGTTTCCTCCAACATCGAGACCTTGACACACACCAGAGCGGATGTAATGGATGACATGATCAAGTCCTTCATTGTCAATGTTATTATCGGCCAAACCGAGTCTTTGAACGCCACTGATAATGGCACCGTCGATGATCCTTCGAATGGCGAAGGAGGTGAGGCCACACTCAGCCATAACTAACTCTTCAAGACCAGCCCCACCCAAGCGCTCTGATATAGCTTTCGAGTACGTTTCTGCGAGGTCTTTGGATGGTACACGATTGGAGGGTGCTGATGATCCTTGTGTGGAGTTCGTGGTCTGAGGAGATAGCTGAGGCCGTGGCTTGGGGAATGGGATCATGGACACGTCCAAGGCTATGATGGATTTGCACATGTATATGAAAAGACTGATGTGTCTCCATCCATCCACTGTAATCTTGGGGTTGTTTTTCAGCACGAGCTTCTTAACAACTCCGGACCGATCATGGGGTTTTGCTTCGTCTTGCTTTGCGTTCTTTTCTGGAGATACAGAACGATTTCGAGAATCGGGCACCTTTGTAGCGAGTAAACCAGCCAGAAGGACTCTGACTTTCTCATCGTTCAAGTCCGCATCCTCCAGGAAAAGCTTCTTGACTGGCACAACTGCTAACCAATCCGACAGAGTGACAATGTCTGCAAGCTGCAATCTTGACCCGGTCAAATTGAGACATGTGACTACGCCCGGAGAGATTAGCGCGCAGCTGGAGGGAGCAGCAAGTTGATCACTAATGCGTTTGAGAATGGGCGTTTCTCGCAGCTGACAACATCTCCGGTATATCCGTAGAGGATCTGTAGTAGGTCGATCTTGGGGTCTGGGACTCGCTGTCCCTGACACAACAGGGACATCCTCGGGAGGAACAACTTCTCCATTGTCGTCTCGAACCAGCTCTAATGGCACAGAGCCATTCTCTTCAGCCTTCTTGCGCTTCTTCTCCTTTCTCTCTTTCCGTTCAGCCTCTGATCTCTTCTTCTTCTCTTTCTTCTTGCTGGGCTGATCCTTGCCATCGTCAAGTAGAGTGCTCTCCGGACTTGGCTCATCTTCACTTCCAGCAGCCTCTTGGACATTGTCGATTGCAACGACACTTTCCTTCTCTTTCTCCTCGGCAACGGCTTCAGGATGTTTGAGCGCTTCTCCTTCCCCTCGTTCCTTCAGCTTCTTCTCTTTACGCTTCCTTTTCCTTTCTTCGCAATCCGTATCATCCTTATATTTTGGACCACCAGCAATTTCTACGTCGACACAGAATGCGACTCGGCGCAGTTTGCTCTGATCCAGTTCCGGCACGAGGCATCTTGCCCGAGTAGGATCAACGTTCAAGACCCTCCTTGCACAAACACCACCTTGTGGCGTTACCTTGCCCAGAGTCCCCACCTGAGTCCCCGAAGACAGCCGCCGTAGCGCGTTTGAGATGAAAGAGCCCTTCGGTTGCTGTGGGACGTACGGCTCCAATCCCGGTTGTCCATTTCCCGACACCGCGTGCAGACCATTCAATGCGCCGTTCGCGAATGTCGTTGGATTGTGCACGCCATGTACCGTCGCGGGCGACCCTTGCGCCTGGGTATGCGTGGTCTGCGCAGGTGAAGTTTGCGAGGAGAACTTGGAGCTTATGCTTGATATCCATGAATTCCGGCGAGAGCTGGACTTGGAGTCCGGGGGTGTGAGGCTCCCGAACTTCTCAGAGCTACCTCGGCTAAGAACTGTTGGTCGCTTCATAGGAATTTTTTGGGCGGGAGACGTTGCGTTTGAAGGCGGTGAGGGCAGCGATTGTTTTTGTGCGGCAGCGGGCGCACTTTCGGGGGTGTTGTTGCGCTCGTCGAGGACGTGCTCTGGATGATGGCCGTGGGCTGAGGTGCGGGGGGGAGCATCGCGAGAGAGACCGGGAGAGGACGGAGCCTGCTGGCGATGGTGATCTAGGGAGTTGAACTGGTCAGAAAGATGCTCCAGCAGGCTGCAATTTGCTTTGCAGGGAGGTCAGCGCAAATGCCTACCTCTGTTAGAGTGGTGGAGCCACGAAACGTCGACGCCATGTATGTCCTCCATGATGGGCGATGGATACTTTGGAGAGAATTGTATGTGCTACAGTCGTCGCAATGCGGTGGACGTGTGAGGCAGTGTGCCTTGCGCAAAAGTGAGGCAGACGATAGACAATAGATGGGAGGTTTGAATCTCGCGATATCGTAAGCGGGGCTCGTGGTTGGCGTTAGCCGCAGCCAGCGTGAACAGTGAAGCTGAATAATTCAGACAGCCACTCGGATCTCCAGGTGCTGATCAAGACAATTTGTGCCAGAAAGTGCGCGAATTCTGGCAATGAGGGTTCATAAATCGCTCGTACCACGGGAACAATGCGTTCTAAACAAGACTCCAAGCTGCGATATCTCGACGTGGGCTACGGGTCCCCATGATGCAATCAGAATTACGGGTTCCTGCTCCCACTCGGAAACTGCCCACTTGGATCCACATCACCCGTCTCCGAACTCGCTTGCCACCATGCGCGCGCTGACACGCCAACGCTGAGTAAATAAAGTACAACTGCGCACTGTGACCGAGCGATATGTGCATCTACCCCAATTTCCTTTGTGAATGCTGTTGCTGATGCGCTGACGACTTTGTCACGACCTCTTACCAAAGGCAGGCAAGTCCTATGATTGGAATCATCATCCCACAGCTACACAGGCTCTTTTCGCATCTTCTAAGATTCATGTCGAAGAGCCAGACCGCAAGAATGCAGAACGACCGCATTCCGAGTCTTGCCCGAGAACTCTCTAGGTCATGAATCCAAACAATGTTTTCCACACACCAGCTGCCACACCTGTCCGTCACATAATCATGCTTCACAATCAAACACCCACTAACCAGGAAGAACGCATTATCAGTCATAGTCTTTCGACCGCAGCAAGCCTAGATTCATAACAAGGCTATGTACTGTAAAATTCCCCCCGCAAGACCAGGTATCCTTTTCATCCCCAGACGCCGAGTACCCTGCTTTTGTCATGAAGAAAGTAGACAACCAGCTGATCCAGCTCAACCAGTAAGCTCCGCGATCTTGGCCTTGACGTTCTCCTCCTTCTGGGCTCTGGTCAACTTCTTCAACTTGAACTTGAGAGACTCCTTCTTCCACTCCTCCTTGGTCTTCTTCTCACCCTCATCCTCGTCCTTCTTGAAGGGATCCTCGCGGATCTGCTTGTGAGCCTCCTGGTAGAGCTCCTCGAGTCCATCGGCCTCGATGTCATCCTCGATGTAGCCGCTGAACTGGGACTTGTAGCGCTCCTCATCGTCGTCGGCAAGGGTCTCCATGTACTCAGCGACGTGACCGGCGAAGATATATTTGCGAAGGGTCTCGGCGTCAAGCTCCTTGGCCTCAATATCGTAGCCGGGGAAACGGTTCTCGGAGTGGGGAATGAGGAGACCACCATCAGAGGCACCCTTCATGGCACCGAAGACGCGGGCGCCGGTGGAGGTGCGGGCAAGACCGACATCAAGGAAGACCTTGAAGGGGCGACGGGACTCGCCATCGATCTCGACGGCCTCAATGAGGTTGTACTCGCCATCAGCCTCCTCGGTACCAACGAAGTCCTCGTCGAGCTCGAGCTTCTTGAGTGTGCGGCGGGCGAGCAGGAGACCGGTTGTGTAGGCAGCGGCCCAGTTGGTGAGACCATGTTCGATGCCGTAAGCCTTAAGCTCGTGGGCGTATGCGGCGGAGAAGACCTTGTCGCCGCCAACCTCAGAGGAGACGATCTGGGCAATGATGTCGCGATTGGTGAATCGCACAACGAGCCTGTACTTGGGCGCATTGTACTTGTTCTTCGCCTGGGTGATCAAGCGCTTGCGCGCATAGTAATCGGTCTTTCCTTCCCTGCGGCGCTTGTACTTCACTTGGTATCGCCTGGAGGAGTCAGTAAGGCTCTAGAGATTCGCTGGAGGAGGGAATATATGGCTTACGAGAAGTACGCATTGTTCTTCTGGAGCTTGGACTATACATCCCAGAGTCAGCAATTGACGCTTCAAACCCGCATTCGAAGCAACTTGCAAAACTCCACGCGACTGGCGTCGATGCGGGGTTGCCCTCACAAGGAGGGCATCACGAGTGCATGTTCACATCGTCTGTGGAGTGGGTTAGGATATACATACGGTCGGCATCTTGAAGTCCTGGAAGTTGATGAGGGGAAGAAAGTTCGTCGAGTGCGAGCTTGAATATATCGCAGTGCGCTTGCCAAGGCCTAAGCGAAACTGAAGTCAGGATTGCCAGAGGGGTGAGGAACATGGAGTGCGACGGCAGCATTGGGATGGGCAATGAATGGTTTCTCGTTATTCATGTCTCAAATTCTTGTCTTTGGAGATTTCACGATACGGAGTTTTGTATCTAAGATTCACATGTACATAGCGCTGTTAACCAGGAAGGCGCGCTTGTGGCCGACAATCTGTTGTAAGGAGAAGGCAGTGGCTGTGCATGAATAGCTGGCTTCGAACAGAGATACATCTTGTCTTAGCACTTTTTTATAGTAACAACCAGGCTCTTGACAGAGTATTCCTCACTGTGAACACAATGCAACCCTTGAGCATTTGAAGTTGCCTCATTAAGCTGCGATCGCACGGACCACCAGCCAACGTCAACTCCACTGCCCCTCCACCAATTCCAAGCACAGCTCTCCCGAATTGACCACCAGCATCCTCACCACTCCCTCTCCCCTCTTCCACCTACTGGTACTTTACCGACATAATGGCCAAAGTTCCCATTGGTATGAGAAGCTCCCACCTCTTAAATCTGAGCTTTCCCTGTGCTGACGGTGGTCCGCAGTTCTCGACGGCGGAACTGGGTTCCTCAAGGCAGGCTACGCAGGACAGGTCTGTCTACTTGAATGCTTATCTGTCTCCATAAAGCCCTCTAACTGTATACTTCTATACAGAACTTCCCCGACTTCCAGTACCCCTCAATAGTCGGCCGGCCGATCCTGCGTTCCGAAGAGCAAGATGGAGACATCGTGGTCAAGGACATAATGTGTGGGGACGAGGCGGCGGCAGCGCGCTCTATGCTCCAAATTACATACCCCGTACGTGGTTGCCCTAAAATTGTTGAGGTTCATCACCAAGCGTTGTGAATGTACGCTAACTCCGTCTCACGGTCACAGATGGAGAACGGTATCGTGAAACGCTGGGACGACATGCAGCTTCTCTGGGATTACACATTCTACGAGAAGATGAAACTTGACCCAACGGGTCGGAAGATCCTCCTCACGGAACCGCCGATGAATCCCCTCACGAACCGTCAACAAATGTGCGAGGTTATGTTCGAACGCTATGGTTTTGGAGGTGTATACGTAGCGATACAGGCTGTGCTAGCTCTATACGCTCAGGGTCTGTCATCAGGAGTGGTGGTAGACTCTGGCGATGGTGTCACGCACATTGTCCCTGTCTATGAAAGTACTGTCCTAAACCATCTTACACGGCGTCTGGATGTCGCGGGACGAGACGTAACTCGGAATCTCATCGCTTTGCTGCTACGGAGGGGCTATGCACTCAACCGAACCGCCGATTTCGAGACTGTCCGCCTAATGAAGGAAAAGCTCTGCTACGTCTCATACGATCTCGAGCTAGACCAGCGCCTAAGCGAAGACACTACAGTTCTGGTGGAATCGTACACACTTCCTGATGGACGTGTAATTCGAGTTGGCAGCGAGCGGTTTGAGGCCCCGGAATGTCTGTTTCAACCACATCTCGTGGATGTGGAACAACCTGGAATCGCCGAGTTTCTGTTCAACACCATCCAAGCCGCCGATGTCGATGTAAGAAGTAGTTTGTACAAGGCTATCGTACTCAGTGGTGGCAGCAGCATGTATCCAGGATTGCCCAGCCGACTAGAGAAAGAGCTGAAGCAGTTGTGGCTCACCAAGGTGCTTGGAGGAAATCCTGAGCGGTTGAATGTACGTTTGTTAGCACCCAATGTATTTGTACAAGCTAACCCAAACTCCACAGAAATTCAAGGTCCGCATTGAGGATCCGCCAAGACGCCGGCATATGGTCTTCCTAGGCGGTGCTGTGCTTGCAAACATTGTGGGTTCTAAATCCGCTTATTTCCAGCAGATCAACTGACTTCTTGCAGATGGCAGACAAGGAAAGCATGTGGATATCAAAAGCGGAGTGGGAAGAGCAGGGAGCGCGTGCACTGGAGAAGCTGGGCGCGAGATGATGACAGAGTAACTTGGAGAGGGGTATATTCGCGGTGATTGTGCGTAGAGACCAAATTATAGGATCATTGAGCAGTCTCGACTGCGACGATCACCTACGAAGATATTGCCGTTGTTAGAAGTAGCGCCCGGATCGCCCTATTATCTTGTGAAGTGGCGGTTTTTGCAGAACAATGAAGCTGAAACAAGCAAGATAATTTCTTTGTTCACCATAACCACATCTATCATCCCCATCCCACAGGGAGGTAGATGCATGCGGACTTCGCCTCACCAGAGTGTCACCACCGACGGCTCCCATATCTGCAACGTACCTGACCAAGCACTTAGGATTAGCCATAGGACAAGGACAAAAACATTGCGCTGCATATATACACCAGGAGGTAGCAATGTGGCCCACCGTCATATGCTCTCACAAGGAATAGCATACAGTATTTGAATTCTTTAGTTTGCATCTACCCTTTTCCCCGAGGCTCTCTAGCGCTTTCAATAATGTGTACAGGGGAGGTTGCCTAAAATCCTGTGTCCGGAACCCAATATTATGCCAGCGTGTCTGTATGTAATCGCCTTTGCACTGTATACTCTATTCTCCATGGTGGTAATGACGCGGGTCTTTATTTATTCACGGACATCGCTCATGCTTCATAGGGGCAGGATCAGCTCCATGAAGCATATTGCTTAGGCGAAGAGGATGCGATGATCAAGAGGTCGTGGCGCGCTGTAGGCGATTGTCTCCTTACGGACGTTTGAATAAATTTTCTTTGTTGCCAGCCTGAAGGGGGAGGTTCGAGACGATAATTCGCAATGTCATGACGTCTCTACAATACCATTATTCTCGACAGCATGGATGACAGAAATGAGACTATTGACGATGGACGTGCTTATCTCGGAGAGGACGGAAGTCGTCGTGGGAAACGAAATTTTCTAGCGACATCGGAGGATCTCACGATACTGCTGCATGCAGAACAATAACGCAAGGTCGCAATGCAAAGACTTTGCGCAGCACAGACTCGCGGCTTGAGGGCCCGAGAGATACAAGGGATAGAATGGGCATGCGAAATCCCCACACTGCGGGTTGCCTCCACGCGGAACATGGCTCTTGTGGGGAGTTGTAATTCCTTGCAACTAGCTGCTCTCCAAGTGCAGGTATGCAGAAGTTTTCGGTGCAACTGCACATTGATAAGAAAGCCATGCACAGAATCACATAGAATACGGCCATGTCCTATCATGGCGTGCAGAGTCCAGCTGCAAGGACGTTAACGTTGACGTTAACGATAGCGGTGTGTGACATGCGGAGAAGAGTGAATTCCCAGCACGCGCTTAGCGCTGGCGTGCACACGTGAACATACGGATATTCGGCCACTTCATGATCACGATGGCCTTTTCCGCCATAAAGTGAGATAGTCGTCAACGACTCGCTAGGCGATGCGCCCAGATGCAATAGTTCACGACTATGAGAACAAGGACATGCGGATGACGAGATTAAATGGCACAAGCCCAGCCACGATGTAGCAAAAGGTCAACAGGCTTGAGGCTTGTAGTATATTTACCCCATGCCCCTTGTGTCTGCTGCAAACTTCTTTCACATATCTTAGATAGGCTTTCGTCCCGCCCGCGCCTGCCCAGCACAGTATCGAGTAAAATTTTGTAGGAACGCCTGCTTATTTTCACTTTAAGTGTGGCCCCATCCATCTAAGAAGGATATCACTTACCGCAATCTACCAACTCAACTAGGTAGTAGAACGTACCTTATCCAGCGCATAACCCGCTCTGCTAGATACAGCAAGTGAGTGCAAGAGTTGGCTGAATCCTTGGTTTGTAGCCAGCGCTGGTGTACCGCCATATCCGAGTGCAAACGTGTGGTATTCTGCACCTCAACTCTCTCCATAACACACGTCGGCCCGCATCCGCACAAATTGCCTCTCAATTCAACAAATAAGCCATCATCTGCATCTCCCAACATCTAAAACAAGGCCCACCACACCTCGCATTCCTCCCAGGAGCTTGGAACCCAACGGCGACGCGCTCACATCGGGATCGCCATTTTCATCGCCCAGTACGTCCTGGTTGTTCTCCCAAGCAATCATCAGGACCCGAGCAAGATCCACGGTACGTATATTAAGGCGTAGCTCTCCCGCAGCGTGGCCTGCCGCCCTTCGCTTCAGATACCGAAACATTTCCATATAAACCCCTCGTGAAGCCCTCTTGGCTTCAATTGTTCTGGTTTGGAAGGAGCGGAACTTCGAAACCGGGCCCACACCAACGTCATCCAAGCTATTTAACCTCGCTCAACCTGCAACTCTCACTCACCTCGACGGTATCACAACACAACCTCATGTCACCGCGCTCAGTAACCAACCGCAACATGCCGTCGACAAGCTCGCCGCTCTCCCCCAGGATAGGCTCTCTCAATATTCCGTCACAGGCTCGACGTCAACAACTACCTCACTCCCGCCAAAGCTCCTCCGGCACTGCTGCACAGCTCAGACTACCTTCGTTGCCACGCTTCCATCCCGCCAACTTCCCATCGCAGAGCTCGAGCGCCTCTGGAACTCCGATGACTGGTCCAAACAGCCCTCAACCTCCACTCTCGCCCAGGACCTATCAGAAGCAGTACTCGGACGCCCAGAGGCAGATGTTCTCCTACCAGCGCGATTTGGTAGCCAACGCAGCACGTCAAACCCGAGAGGCGGCCGCTCAGCCAACGAGCCCACGTCTTGCTCCCTTAGGTAGCCCAGCCGGAGGCGTCACTCCCCTCGAACTAGCTGGCAGTGAGGGCTACCTCACCGCTGGTATGAGCACCAATGATGCAACCTCACACGTCGACAATCTCATCCGCGAGGAAGCTCGTCGTCGTGGTGAATCATCTTCTGGACGTCCCACACCCTGTGGTGGCAGGTGACTCGCCGAGCAACCTCTACGGCCGCCGAGGACGACGCAAGCGAACAGATAGACGGATCAGGCCACCATGGTCACATTACTCCCAAAGACTGAGCACTGGCGTTATTATCATCATCATTCGGGCATCTTTGGCGTTTTATATCACCCATCATATCGTTTATACCACACGTAGCGGGATTTTGTATGACAGAAGTGGGCTCCCGCTTTCTATCGAATATTCTCTCGCTATCGCTACCGCCTCCGCGGCTGGCATAGGGACTACAAGAATGCCCCTCATTACTCGCTGGCGAAGGCTAGAAGGACGTTCTATCGATTTATGCTTTTCTTTTCCTTTTGTCGCACTATACCCGAGTGCTGGACAACTTCATGTCATTTCATTCGCTAGCATCATGTATCCCGCCTGTCCTCAGCTAGTTACCCAGCGCTCCATTCTTAGATATCGAGCAGGACAGATGAAGGTTATGGGTCTCAGGATATCACATGTAACCAAATTATGAATCAATGAATCAGTTAAAGGTCATTTTACCACCTTGAGCTGAAGGTCTGAGGACGACATTCCTCGACCCCATCTCTTGCAAATAACGCTCAACTTCTCACCCCACCACCACAGCCACGTCCCATCCCACAGATCTGCATTTCATTTCCCAACCCATCCGATCACCGCCTCATGTTGCTCACTGAGCTACTCTATTCATGCAATATTAAATCTTGCCAATGATCAACATACTTTTGCGCCCCTCACATCCAAAGGGCTGCGATCAGCATAACGTGCCCGCGTTATCGATAAGTATACAAATTGCGAACTTGCCGCTATGAGATAGTCGCTGACCCGAGCAATTCCGTAGCGATTGGTAAGGAGTTGTCTGTCGGATGTGTGCCGGACACGAGCGTCTAGCGCATTGTTGCGTGACGTCAGGATGCATGAGACATACGCGAGTTCTGCCCGTGATTATTGCACGAACAAGAAGTTCTGGTCGCCAAAGCAAGTTCACAAAAAATCTAAGGGAATTAGTTTCTTGGGTGTCCTGATTACAAGCGATGGAAGGGGCGTGATTTGGCCGATCTGTAAGATGGAAATTTTTCCTGTGTGCGTTGTTATGCAGGGCAAACGGGATATGCAGGGTAAGGTTTCCTGGAAATGCGGTGGCTGGCACATGTGGCAGAGTGTGTATCTCGTTGGATGAGCGCGCGGAACACAAAGCATGTGCTTCGATCTTCATGTTTTGTTTCTTCTTGTGTTGCGTACGCAAATGTCCACCATCGAGTCATGGCCAGTTGCGCCCCTCCAGCGCAAAGCATCGACGTTTGATAGATCGACACAGGTGAGCCTCATCAAGCCATTACGCGCACCTCAACACACCACCCCCTTATGAGCCCCTCGCGTTGAACCCGACAAAACGCTTTGAAATCACACATGGCGTATTTTGATTGGGAGCTAGTCAAGAGATTTTTGGATATCTTTTGTTTCGGAACCATATTGCTTGCTCATTCGACAAAGTTTCGGAATTGCTGCTACGCTCATCCTTCTCGTCCCAACGTTTGACTAACAACCACGCCAACGGTGCATAAATATTAATCACCAGTAGTTGAAGCAACTCGGCCCGCAAGCCCACCTATCCGCTCGTTTCGACTTTCCTCTCCGCACCACCTACCCTGGCCGCGTAGCAAAGCCCCTGTCACGAAATGAACCTTGGAAGCTACCAAGCCACGCCCGCTGCGTCCGCCCTGGCACGCAAAGTGGTGGGGTCCGGCTTCTTGCTAGCTTTCGGACTTTCGGATTCTGAGCTGCTGTCAGTGGTTCGGGATGTGTGAGGCTAGTAGACCGCAGCTTTGGCTATGGTATCTATTTTAGGGAGAGCCTGGAGAGCCGGCATTGCGTTCCTGAGCCTGTTGATTTGTTGCCTATGAAGGAGGGCTAGGAAAAAAAAAGTTCTTCCAGTTAAGAGCCAAGGCCATGTGGTGAGCACTCCACTTTACCCACAGAATTGGCTTGGGAGAGAACATAGCGTTGTCAGATCCGGAAGCGGGAACTGGGGTGGTGATCGTGAATTCGATCGGCTACGTCATTGCCTGTTTGGCTTCTGTGGGTGGGGTGCTCATGATAAATGTGCTAGTCGTTTAAGGAGTAAAGCATGTGGGGCAGTGGGTGTTGAAATGATATGCGAGTGGAATCTTTCTTCTACGTACCATTTCAACATGCACTTGCAGGGGTAATTGGCATCAACCAGCACATCAACATAGAATCGCAGATGTACGGTGGTAGCACTGCTCCCTTTCTCCCACTTCGCATCGATATCGGGCATTCCGACATGTTCACGCTTTCACTGTCTTACATCTCGCGCCACTCTCTCTCTCTTACATTCTTGCATTTGCAGTCACGCTCGCATACATGGACTCAGCAACTTGCTTCTCGAGCGCTCCATTTCCAGCTAAGCTGTCCTTTTCCACTCCACATACCTCTCCAATCCCGTAAAGCTTGATGCCAGGAGCAAATCGAACTCCTCTTGCGCGCCATCCTGTCCGGGTCGGAGTTTCAGTGCTGTGGGCCAGGGCTCGATCACTGTGGGCTTGTCCTTCATAGTGACGGAAGCCTTCTGCTCCAACTCCTTGAACTTCTCTCTGACCATGTATCTGGATCCCAGTTAGTCACTTTGTTCACAATTCCTTTGACTGGACATGCACCATGCACTTACGTTTGAAAGTACTCCTCCTTTTTTGCTTCGTCAAACCCAAAATTCCTCGAGTCCCAGAGCTTGTAGAAGTCCGCACCTTGTTGCGAAGCCATCAGAATTTCAATCTTGACTGGAACGTACTTCAACATCAGCTTTATATTCTGCGCCTGGTCCTTCTCACCGCCGCTTTTGATAACCCCAATAACAGCGTTGAGATATAACGATATGAGTGTAGCATGTGGATTTTTAGTTGGAGGCTGCAACAAGGGTGAGAGTAGTGTGAGAGTTTGGTGCGTCCCGAGGTAGGGTTGGTCGGTGATGTTGGATACCTGTACTAGTGTTAGACACATCGAGTTCATATAGCCAAGTATTGGTAACAGGCACAAAGCTTGCGTACGCATTACGAAATACCATTGTGGCTTCTATAGGAAAAATTTGGGGCCTTAAATGAAGAAGATACATACTTCGATTCTGGCAAAGGTATCTAGATCGAGATGACTAGGTAAGTCTTTGGCGTCGATGTTCAAGAGCTGCAAGTCGATTTTCACGTCTTTGAGACGTCTGACGAACTTGCAGAGCACATCTTTCAAATAGACGAACAGCTTCCCATACCAGTCGTGTGTAGCTGGAGTTGCTGCTCCTGCCACATCTGCAATAGGCCATCCATTCAAGGGGTCTGCTTTGTCGTCGAAAGGCCAGGAGTTTGGCGTCTGAAAGATAGTTCTAGGGAAAATTAGCTCTGCTTGTGACACCACTATCTGTAGGACTGATAAGCTCACGGATTTAGCACATCAAATCCCGTTCTGGGGTGTCCGAACGGCAGCAGCAGTCCGTCCTCACGAAATCGCTGTTTTGCCAGCCGCATAGAAGGCGTAGCATCCTTGTAATACCACCGTTCACGATAATCCAGTCTCTCGGGCGCCAATACTGTAGCGGCACGAAGACTCCTTGCCTTCCCCAGAGTTAGTCCTTCCGGCACGTCCAAGAACTGGTGTAACCGAAGCCACTCTTCCTGCCGAAGAACCAGGCGAAGCGTGCTGCCCTCTAAAAAGGTCCAAGTTTTCCCAAGAAGCGTGTCCGGCGGCTTGGTGGGTATTTGAGCGCATACGTCACCAATGAGAGGTTGAACTTTGGCCTTCAGGGACGAAAGGAGATTGGTGGGGAGGAAGGCAGAATACCAGATATGAAGAAATGACACTGCAGTGTCTAGTAGCGATGACGAGGACGTATCTTCCAACGAGACGAAGGCAAAGAGAAGCAGTATTACGTTGCGTGCTACGACTTCAAATTCTCGATCGTTGATGGTGATGTGCACTTTGTTTTTGAACTCCTTCGGCAGGCCGATCACTGTTTTCACCACGTTTCTTAGATCCCCGGATGCTGGGTTGTGTTAGCTTTCCCCAATGCTCTTCGTCACTAACTACAACACCTCATCAAAAAGCTTACCGGCAAACAAAAGCGATATATCCTCAGCATACTCCGCACCTTCGTTCTGCGCCAGTTTCAAAATATCCAAAGCCGGTACATTGCCCCACAAGTACTTCTCTGCTCCATAAGGGTTGTGCATATTCATCGCTGCCTGACCGCTCGACCAAGCCGGCTCTCGATTCTCCCGATCCCATTCTGGGTGCCATTTGTCTTTGCTAAGGGGTGATCTGCAGACCTTTCTATGTTCTGGCCAATGAGCCTTTTGGCACTTCGCTCCACAGTACTTCACAGTGTTAGTGATTGGTAACTACAGAAGAGGGGAAATACAAACTAGAACGAGCTTGCAGTTTCCGCAGAGGAGCGAGCCTGGTGCCTTTGAGGGGCACACAGGAGACTCATGCGTCCAGTTCGCACAAGCAGGTGGGATGACTGGCACAGTTTCCATGAAGATAGGAATCCTTAGCCTCGAACGCTGGTTCAGTATACTAGCCAAAAGGCAGATTCTTTGAAAGAGTGTTGGCAGACGGTAATCCTCGGGAGGCTGTAGCTATGCTGTGCCTCAAGCATGGTCATGTTGATTGGCTAGCAAGTCGTACTCGCTTGCTTGGTACTGCACCTTGCCGCCTGTGGTGGGACAAACACGCTCCTGAAAGCAAATCATCGTGCCTGACACAACGAAGGGCTCGCACCTCAACGGGTTACATCTCGACCTTCACCTCACGAAGCACTCAGCTACCTAAATCCTTGTCTATTGATCAACGTCAGCCCCTTGGGGGAGGAACAGCGCATGCTTCTCTGGTAGTTGTCTTGAATTTACTCTTTACTCGCTCACTGTCCAATCAAACGGCAATTGTACAAACAATAGTTTCTGAGTCTTACGCCTCATGTTCCAAAGGGCGTCCCACCTCGAATACAAGATGCTCTAGTCCGAAATGTTCATAGACAGTTTCGAATCGCCCCACAGCACCTGTTTGTATCCATGGCTGAAAGTAACGATCCAGCTGTACGACTCAAGTCGTTCGCCTCAACATCTTTTAGAGATAGCTTTGCACAAAGTGGATACTCAAGTCCAGTCGCGAATAACCCGAAATCATTTAAGAGTCTTTGAACGATGTTGCATTAATTAAGTGCCGTTACAGACTTCCCAACTCCACGCTTTTCAATCATGCTCATATTTCAGACCTCATGAATTTATGCCCCATTTGAGTAAGCCGTTCCTCCAGCCGCCACGTCAAACTCCATAGTCTCTTTCAACCCACACACCTCAAAAAGCTCCTTCGGACTCCACCTCTTCCCATCCTTTTCCACGCTCTCCACCTTTCCGCCCTTCAACAATTGCTGAATCGCTTTCTTCACCGCTGGATACACAACCTCGATGCCCAACGCCGGGTATATCGCAATCTTATACCCGATGTCTTTCGCCTCATCCACTGTGAAATCCGGGCTGACACCTCCGGGCACATTGTTAAATAGACAAGGTACTGGCGCCATATCTTCGACGAACCTCTCGGCCTGTTCCCGAGTCTCTACGCCTTCTAGAAAAGCCACGTCGGCGCCTTCAGCGATGGCGGCTTTCAGACGGGTCAGCGCGCCCTCGTAGCCTAGTGATTGCAGGGCATCAGTTCGTGCGATGAGGACGATATCGCCGCGGGAAGCGTTTCTGGCCATCACGGCTGCTTTGATGCGTGAGGCGTATTCTTCGATAGAGACGAGCTGCTTTCCTTTGAGGTGGCCGCAGCGTTTGTTGACGACTTGGTCTTCGAGGTGCATGCCGGCGACGCCCGCGAGGATGTATTGTGTTACTGTGCGGCCGACCATTATGGCGCCTGTATTAAATCAGCACATGGCGTCTATGCAAAGGTAAATAGATCAAGTAATAAATACCTCCATATCCTGTATCTGCGTCCGCAATCAAAGGCGTATCAGGGTCAATGTTTGCTATCATCGAAGCTTGGTTCCGCATGTCGTTCATGGTGGCCACTCCCATGTCTGCCATTCCCAGAACGGACATCGTCGTTCCAGCACCAGTCTATCATACGATGTCAGCTTCATTTGTCCCATCGGCATCCTTCTTAATTCCGCAACGCTATTCTCCAGCTTGAGAAGAGGAAGCTTAAGTCGATAAACAGGGAACACGAATATGAACCTACCATATATAGACAGTCTACATTCTCCGCCAATGCTATTCTTGCAGTATACCCATCGTACACGCCCGGACATACGATCAGCTTGTTCGGATCATCAAGCATAGCACGAAGTGTTTGTGCGGCTGTTGGCCGAGTCGCTCCGTTCGCAGCCATGACGTCGATCCAGTTCTCTATTCAGCTCTTCCACGTTGATTACCCAGATGCTCTCTATATAAAATTCCTGAAAGCAGTTGAGATTAGGCGTCGAAAAGTCCGAAATATCAAGATTTGGCGAGGTGAACTGAGCACTCAAAATCAGCACTGCATACACGCGATATAAGAGCCTAAGCAAAATCGTTAAAAACGACGTATGTCAAACACAGTCGGTACCTTACAACCGCTTTCCCACTCCCCTCGGCCCAGACCCTGGTCGCCCGCCCTGCACCCCGTCATTCATCACTCCCCACGCGCACCGGACTCGCTCCGTCTGGCCGATTTTCGCCGGTCGCTTGCCCGATATCTGTCAACACCACATCATCGTGGTACCTGGACCTCTGTGAGTTCGTCGGACCCTTTGCCGACTTCATAGCGCTTTTGCCGGTGTTCCCCAGAAAGTGGGTCGGTTCGGATGCATGCAATGGAGTTTGGGTAGGCGGGACAGGTGGCCGGCCAGTGGGAGGAGGGGCATTTGGGATGATCAAGACTGACCCCGCGTTGATTGCTGGCTTGGGGAAGTATTGATATGTTGGACATTTCTCCAGTAGTTCCCTTGGCCCCGGTGTATGGTTGATATATACACTGCGTTGCTGAAGTTACAAATTTTCGATGGATTCGGTACTAATTTGTTAGGAGATTCTTTTAAGACAGACAAAATATCAACATGGACCAACTCCTAACCCTCCTCGAAACATCACGAGGCATCTCCCTCGATACATTAATGCATTGTAACATCGCCCCCTCTATCACCTTACCAAAGGTCCACAGACTGACGTTCCCCAGCAAAACTCCAATCAAATCCCTTAGATACACTCGACAGCTTGAGCCCCATCATTGACGCCCTCCAAACCGATCACCCCCTTGAAGCCCGTACCCTAACAGATGTGACTACACTGTGCACGAAGGGTACCGACTTCGGCGGCCTGGGTCTCACCCCAACCACGCCCCTAACCTCTCCTCAAGTCAAAGAAGTCCTCTTTCTCGTCTCAGCATGGCTCGAATCCCTTAACTCATCCGAACGTACAGCGCCCCGCCTACCACCATTATCCAGTCGTCCCAAAGGTCGTCGCGGCATGACGTTAACCGAAAAGATCTTCGCAGCCCACGATGTCGAGCGGCGAGGCTGGGTAGCACCCGGCCGAACCATGAGTGTGAGCGTAGACTGGATCCTCGCATCAGATGCAAGCTGGGGTGGAATGGAGCGCACGTATCGACAACTCGACGAGCCGGGTATCTTCCGGAACGATCGATTCTGGTTGGCGCTTGATCATGTTGTAGATCCACGTATCAATGAGAGGCCGGAGGTGCAGAAGATCATTAAGCTGGGAGAGAAGGCAAGGAATGATTTCAAGATGACGGAGTATCAGGGGCAGAATTTCACAATCTGTGAGTAGGGTTATTGCACTTTGCTTTCTGAGTTGGGACAAGTTCACACAGCACAAATCCTGATCTGCCATCCACAGTAGGGTAGTGCAAGGCTTGGACGATCCCTCTGGCCTGTGGCTTGTATTGACTGCTCCTCTCCACATACTCGGAACCTTGTTTTTCGAAACAGCACTGATCCTGGCCTCTGGTCTTTAGTACACACCGAGTACTATCGCGAGCGCGCAGAGCCCGGCATGATAACTATCGGCTCCGACTCCCACACCTGCTCCTCCGGCGCCGTAGGCTGCCTCTCCATCGGTCTCGGCGCCGCAGACGTAACCCTCGCGCTCGTAACCGGCGAAATCTGGTTCAAAGTCCCAGAGTGTGTCAACATCCGACTGGTCGGCCAACCAGGTCTTGGGATCGGCGGCAAAGATATCATCCTCTACATCCTGCAGCAGCTGCGGCGAAACACGGTAGCCGCAGATCGTGTAGTCGAGTATACGGGACCGGGGCTAAAGTATTTGTCAAGTGATGCGAGGTTTGCGATTGCAAACATGACGACGGAGTTTGGTGGTATTACGGGTATTTTTGTGCCTGATGCTACGACACATGATTTCATCTCCGCGCGGATGAACCCCAAACATAGATCGAATTCGACATATTTCCTACCCGACGAGGATGCCGAGTATTTCTCAACGCATGAGATTGATCTCAGCAACGTCGAGCCCTTCGTTGCCAAGTATCCAAACCCGGACGACGTTATACCAGTCACTGAGTTCGTGGGGACGCAACTCGACGGTTGCTTTATCGGTGCATGCACTACTGCTGAAGAGGATATACTGCTCGGTGGCTTGGTCCTAGAGCAGGGGCTGAAGATGGGTATGAAGCCGTCGGGTAATGGGTTGCGCAAGGTCGTCCCTGGCTCGAAACCGATCAGAAATAGGTTAGAAGAAACTGGCCTCGCTGATGTCTATCGAGAGGCGGGTTTTGAGATAGGGATCCCTGGGTGCTCATACTGCGTGGGCATGAGCGCGGATAAGGCCGGGGAAGGAGAGGTGTGGTTGTCATCCCAGAACAGAAATTTCGAGAACAGAATGGGCAGGGGTGAGTACGAAGAAGCTCGTTTCGCACCTAGGCAGGGTTTCCTATGATATCCCTCTCTTCCATAAAGTATGATGCAAGGCTAACACATGGTAGGTTCGATCGGCAATCTTGCCTCCTCGGCCACAGTGGCAGCGTCTTCCTTTGGTATGCAGGCAGCAGACCCAACTCCACTGATCAACAAAATTGACGCAGAGCGCTGGAACCAAATTAAAACCCGCAAGCCCGCCGCCGAAGATGCATTTGCGAAGTTCCAATACGTGGAGCCCGCTGGAGAGTCAGAGGAAGTCGCTAGCGACGCCAACGAAGAAAAGTCAGACTCAGCTCCAAATGCGTCTAGCGACCTCATTACTGGCAAGGTACAAGTATTGGGCGAGTATATCGATACTGATGCTGTAAGAAGTCATCCGCTTCCTCCTAAGGATTTTATTGCTAACATCGAAACAGCTGGCCCCTGCCGAATATCTGATCCATGCCCACTCGAATGAAGCAATCGGCGCGCATTGTCTTGAGTACACACATCCAGAGTTCCGGAAAAAGGCTAAGCAAGGCTTTAACATCGTGGTCGCAGGGAAAGCATTCGGATGTGGGTCATCGCGCCAAGAAGCGGTCATGGCTCTACTGGGCTGCGGAATCAAGTGCGTGATAGCGGAGTCTTTCGCCTTCATATACAGCCGCAATCAGCCCAGTCTAGGATTAGTCGGAATCGTCATTACGGACCCCTCATTCTACAAACTAGCAGTCGACGGCGCTGAGGTCGCGATTGATCTGGAGACTAATAAGCTCCAGGTCAAGGGCAAAGAATTCGGATTCGACTTCAGCGAGATGGAAAGGAAGCTTATGGACCTTGGCGGGATCACGCAGGCGTTTCGCAAGTATGGCAAGGAATTGTTCCAGACCATGTGCAAGCCGAATAGCGTGAAGGTGTTCCGCAAGCCGTATGGAGTGGCAGCGTCAGTGGGAGGGCCGAAGAAATCGAGCTTGGCATGGTGAGCGTACAGTGGAAGCCAAACTACACCAAGCCACAGGCCGTAATAATGAACCTTTGCGGCATTCATTGTACACAGCTCTTCTCCAGCAACCCCGCTCAATATGGCAGGCATATTCGATCAACCGTAATTGAACCCGGGATTTTCCAAGGGAGGCATCGCCATGCTGGGCCAACCACTAGAGAAGTTGAAGCTGGCCGCCCAATCATAATCCGGAAACTGATCTATCATGGGAGGAACACTGTATTCGGAGCCATCCCATGTATCGAAGCTCATGGCCGTTGGAGTTTGCTGCATCTGGTTCATAGCATGTGAGGAGTACTTTGCCACTGGCGCCACCCGAGGCTCCACCTGCTCCATTGCGGGCTCATTTTCGTATTCTAGTCTTATGTCAGCAGTGGTAAGGAGAATATAGTAATAACACTTACGAGGGGTAGCTGGCTGAGTCTGGGCATTGGATGGCACTATGCTCTCCTCGCCGTTGTATGGATTCTTCATATGTCCAAACTCTTCTCTCCAGTACCAGAACATGTCGAAGCTGACGCTCATGCTCAATCTTGTTCTCAATCTTAACGACAACGATTCAATACGTCCGTCCTTTCGTCGAAAGACCTTCGAGCTACTCCACAAGTTGGTCATGATAGCTGCCGCCCTAGCCCCTAGGTCATTATTTTGCAATGACATGCTCTTGCTGAATTGCACAGCATGGAAATACGCCTGCTCTCCCGCATTCAGATCCAGATGTGGGGCAAGAGTACTCCGACTGAGTTTCAATATCGCAAATCCAGTAAGGGTCATCGTTCGGTCGATGAAAGATGGACAGATGGTGGCAAAATTTGTTTTCTGCGTCATTGAATTTGCAGTTTGGAGGGTTGATACACAAAGTGAATACAGGCGACACAAAGCCTCTGGATCTGGTCCTGGGTTTGAGGGATTCGCGAAGAAGTGGAAGGCAAGGATGTGAATTCGAGCACAGTTGAGTTGGAATAGGTCTGATTTGTTAGCATGCGGATATGCAAGATGCCGAGAGACGTACCGAGCTCAGAAGGAGATGATTCAGACAAGTGAATGAGCTGTGAGTCGAATATACTAATCAATGAACGGAGCACGTTGACATCGCAGTTTGGTGATTTGAGATCTATTCTCACCATGGCCGACATGGCTCGTAACAGGATGATGTGTGCCTTGTGGAGGAACTGCAAGTTAGCTGGGAGGTACATAGCCATCTCATCTCGTTCACCATCATCTCCAGCGAAAAGAGGTTCGGCTATGACTAGTGGTGGTATGCCTTCAGCACAACTCGATCTAAAGATCATTAGCCCCAGCACTGTACATAATTGTGGCGAACGTACCTTATGGAAACGATGACGCAGTGCATCCACAACTTTGCTCGAAGTATCTTTTGGTCTTGATCCTTCTTCAATGGCATCCTCGCAAAGTCTTGTCCAACACCAGCCACATGAAGACCAATCTGAGTGGCTAAATGGATTGCGGCCCCACATAGCACGTGAGTCATATCCTTGTACATGGAGTTGGTGGGCAACCGCCAAGTGCAAAGAATCAAGAGGCCTTGTATAACGGGTATTGGCGTAGAGCGAAGAGCCATCGACGAGAAAGCGAGCGGAGTGATCAACTGACTTGTCTTATCCAAGATTGTTGGGTCATCAGAGTACCTTCTTGATCCTGTGACAATGATACTCCAGAATAGAAACGGAGAGAGATCGTGGTAATCATTTGGAGAGAGTGAGGTGTCCAGTATAGGAAGTAGTGGATGGTATTGAATGACGAATCTGTTTGTATCAGTACGCCATGTGCAGATCAGGTCAGGGGGCGATTGTACAATGAAAAGCAATCCTCGATCTTTTTTGCATCCACGAGATAGCCGTTCAACGCTCGTGGAAGCGTGGGCGATGACCCTTGAGACCCCTTTCGGGTCGAAGGTCGCGATGGTCCATTCTCATAAGGCGATATGGAATCGCCCGCCCCTGACGCATTGGACATGGTGCCAGAACCATGGTCATAATGAGCGAAGCTATGCACATCGTCAACAGCTCCTATGTTCGATGATGGAGTCGAAGTGACGTTGGTTGGGTCGTTCCGCAGATTCCATTTGAGTTCTTCTAATTCTCTTCTCATCTCAGCCTTGGTCTGTCGGAGGTTCCGGGTAGACGTGGGCAAGATCCTGCACTCCAAGCCCATCTTGCTACAACGAGTGCATGGGTCATGTGGTTCTTTGGTTTGCTCGACATCGCAGCGGATCTGTGCAGTTAGCGATTGAACCCACCATTGTCAGTTTGTACCATTGTCACGATTTGTGGCTGGGGTAGGTAAGCTTATACCTTTTGTTGCCTGCACTCAACGCAGGCCTTCCGCCGCGGACCTGCGGAATTGGTACTCATGGTGGTTAAGCGATGCAGGTCCTGCAATGCTGCGTAACGTCCAAAAGCGCATTTCTGTCCGACCGGGGGATCAGAAACGTAAAAGCTGTTGCATGATAGAGGTGTGGTTAGAATGATAAGCTTTTCACGTCGTCATACGAACGAAGTGTGGTTCGTCGGATGCGGGGAATAGGTGAGAGTGGCCGAGTAAGCGCCGATGGAATTTCCGCGTGCTCGAAGCCTTCGAGCAAGAGATTTTCGCTCTACTCTCGGAGGTGTTGAAGTTGTAAAAGCATGACAGACGGATTGGGAATCCAGCCAGTAGACCGACACCGAGCCCCTGAGAGTATCAAATGGATGGACACTGATTTGCACCTGTCCCCACATAACCAAGAGCGCTAGTCCTAATGAGGAATCAGAGCGCCTCACTCCAAAAATTTCCGAGGGCGATCACGATCCAACAAGTCGAGATAGATTAAAGGAGCAGGAAAGAGACTTTATTGACACCAAGAAGCTGGTACCGGTAGTTGATGATGAGGGGTCGGGGGCTTCAATATTGGCACAAGGGCAAACCGATTACGCTGGCCTTGCAAATGGCACTATGGCTTGTACAACACCCAAACCGCGCAAGAGGCCAAAAGGATCGAGCTAACTAGGTAAAGCATTGTTATGTTTGCGATAGACTCCATCGTCAACACCGGATCTTCTACATACACTATCCATGGTGAGCAGAAAATATCACATCACAGCAGGCACCGAAAAGTATTACTCCCAAGGCGCGAAGATATTCATCTTCGAACCTCAAAACAACTCTATTCATACTTTCGTATAGTCCCCCAAAAAGGTACAGTATGTACAGTTTCAAGTAAGTTCTAGGATATCATATGAACAAGCCAATCACTGCCAATACCAGTAATCAACATCTACAACAATTCTATTCGAGATCAGAGCATATCCAATAATCTCATCAACAAACACAATAGGAAAGGACAAGGGACCGGTGTCAGTCCAACCCAGTCCACAACCAAAAGAGAAAAGTAAGAATGAGGTGCAAACACACATCCTAGAGAACCACTGGGACCCGCCCAAGCAGCAGCGTGATCGAATCCCAGGTATGTATAAAAACGAACAACGAATCCTTCGACACCCAACACCTGTGCTCAAAGAACTACAAGAAAGGTAGCACAACACCCTTACGGATAGGGCTGTCGTGACCACCAGCACTGGACCCCTCGGCAGAGTATCCGGAATCCTTGTCGTCATCATTGTCGATGTCAATATCAAAGCCTGTGTCAGCTGCTTCGCCGTCCGCACCCTCCTTCTCGTCGCCGTCCCACGCTTTCTGCATCGCACCGCGGGTGTTCCATCGCAAGGTGCGCGAAAGCGAATCAAACCACTCCGTAGGCTGCGACAGCACGGTAGGGAACGGGTACTGACTCGCAGCAATGGTAACATGATCACCTTGACGGAGCTCAACGCGGCCTTTGCCGTCAAAAGCACAGTAAGCCGTAGCGCGGGAGTTCTTCGGGACGGCGATGCGGAGGAGCATGCTGTCGTTGAGCAACATAGGCCTGAAGCTCAGAGTATGCGGGCAGATGGGTGTGAGCAAAATAGCGGGGATATCAGGGTGCACAAGGGAGCCACCAGCGGAGAGCGAGTAAGCGGTAGAGCCGGTAGGTGTAGAGAAAATGCAGCCATCTGCCTGCACGACGGTGAGCAGGTGATTGTCTCCATAGAGCTCGAGGTTGGAAACGTATGGCGATGGTCCGCGGTCAATGACAAGTTCGTTGAGAACTTCAAATTGCTCGGCTTCGATGTGCTGGGGTGCGTCTGAGGGCGCGTGTTTCTGGTACCGGTAGACGGTGCAAGTGAAGCGCATGCGGAGATTTACCCGCATGCCGGCGTCGCCCATGATCTTGCTCAGGGACTCTTTGTACTGGTTGAACTCGAAGTTGGTCATGAACCCGAGGCTGCCGAGCGAGAAGGAGAGGATCGGTGGCACGATGCGTTGGAATAGCCAGCTGGTGAATAGGACGGTTCCGTCGCCTCCAAGGGTAAGGACGAGATCGAACTTCTCGGGGGATTCCCAGCAGAGATCTGGAGTCCAAAACCTGAGCATATTCTCGAAGCGCTTGTCCTTGGCGAGGAGGGAAGGCATGTCGAAGCGTTTCGACTTGCGTAGCTTATGGTCAACGTAAACGTTGACGCCAACGTCAGAGCCATGACGAGGAGTGCAGAGGAGCCATTCGGCCAGCTCCCGCGTGAGGTGGACAAGCTCGTTGTCGCGCGCTTTCGTGACAATCATGATGTTGCGGATCGTCATCTTGATAGGCCGACGCTGGAGCTGCTTCGATACCTCGCGCACACTGGTCGCAGTCTGCATTAACCGCGAATGTGAGAAGGAATCGTCGTCTATTTCATCCAACACTTTCTCGAGGTTTACTGCCTTGTCAAACTTCTTGTGGAAGAAGCATGGCGATGCCAACGCAGCCATCTTGCTTGCGGACAGCTCGCCAGAAGGCAGACTGAGCTCCGAAAGCGCCTCGGCGAGTCGCTGGCTGTGAGGCGCTTCCGAGCTATGTGTCTTTGGGCCTTCGTCCTTCATCACTAACGCGTCTATAGATGTTGATGCCCGTCTCTCCGAAGATTGTGGGGGACGCGACTGGAGCGCTTTGAGAATCGTCTGGCGGGGTATCGAGTCGATTGAATACGAATTCTTTTTGTGCTTGCTCTGCGTTCTTCTTGCAGTGAACGACGGCTTCGACGGAAGGCGCGTCAGGTTTTCGATCGACGATACGCTGCTAATCGCTGTCTCAGGCTGGGGCTGTTCGGTCCGGGAGGGCTCGTCCGGAGTGATGGCCAGGTGAGATGTCGCAAGGCGGGGCGCGCTGCCGCTTATTTCTGTCGTTGCTACAGAGCGGTCTGCATTGTTATGTTCTTGCGCGATTATGGAAGTAGGAGCGGATACAGCAAGGCTCTTAGAGGTGCCAAAAGAATGGGGCGAGGTGAGCTTTATGTCTCCGGACTCAAGCACGGAGATAGGTTGTTGTGGGGACAAGAGCGGATGGATCTTAGTCGGAGAGAACGGCTCCCCGTGGTTAGGCACAGGATTCGACATGATTACTAGATACTAATTCCAAGCACCGGAGTCGGACAAACTATCAAGGGAATTGCGAGCCGAGGGTGCTATGACTTGGGGGTACCGCGGGAACCGGTGGTGTGAATGTACGTCAATGTCGTCAACGATTATTGACTGCGGGGACGAGGTATTTGAAGACAGAAACGTAGCCAGACGTCGGAATTTTGAAATTTATTATGTTCTTCGGGATTCGGTATGAGGGCGGAGAAGGCGTAAGGCGCAGCGGCTACTGCATAGACTCGGTTCGTTGAACGTGGGTGACAGTAGGGCTGAAGTAAAAACGATTAAAGTTGTGATAGTGATAGTTAGGACGTGGGCGCTAGCAACTGCTGTGAACAATCGACAAAGTGAACGAAGAGCCCGGCTCGACCTGTAACAATGCAAAGAAAGAGCGAAAGAAGGAAAGAAAACTGTGATGACCGCAGGCCACGCGCCGAAAGATGTGAGAGGCGTGGAGGAGTTGACGGTTGTGATGACACTAGCAAGATGCAGCATGAGTCTATTAAACCTCCCAATAAGTGCCCAGGACTCTTCCTGAGGCACGACTCCCATCGTGGGTCAAAGCCACAGGAAGAGCTCCACTTCCCCTACGCCGCCATACGCGCCAGCCTCAAACGTCCTCACCGTACTCCGAGGCGGCTAACTTCGCAGGTGTTTATGAATCAGAACGTGTATCATGGCCGTGGGTCCTTTGCCGAAAGCAACCACCAAGTCCACCAAGCATCGGTTAAGCTTTCAACATCAGATCATTCACGGCAGCTGCACGCAATCCGGACTGCAGCTGTCAGCTCTGCTTTCTCGAGCACTGTGTTCTCTATGACCGTTGCTTCTATTACTGCAATCCCTTGATTTTCTAGGAGAACCTCCGTAGAGTCGAATAGTCTCGCTTAGCGTTCGTATTGGTATGGTCTCACATCTCCAACATCTCACAGGATTTACCTTTCCCTCGAATTGAATCTAGACAAGCGGAGTGCTCTAAAGGGCATGCACGATCGATTGAGCCTCAACTTGTGCAGCGCCCAATCACGACGCATCTGTCAAAATACCGCTTCCACGCGCGTTTAAGGACAAATAGGAGTGCTGGTGAGGTGAAACGGATCAGGGGTGGGCCTGTTGTCTTGACCTTACCCTTTCTGCGCTAAAGCGCTAGTCGACAACAATTTTGCAACAGGAAGAGCTCCCAAACTGCCGTTACTCCGCAGCAAAACCGTCGACGGGAGGGAGGACCACTTTCGGCACGTCCTCCCGCGTAAATCACACAGCTTAGAAACGGGTGGTCCAGAAAAAGGTTCCAGGTGTGACAGATTGCGTACTTCAATCCCTCATGGACGCCACGATGCCTGGGGTTCGTGTTCGCACCTCTCAGGATGATGCCTTGGTAAGATAAGGATGGCATCCAAGGCTCAAAACTCGGGCTTGTAAATCCCTCACCGTAAGCGACCTCCTTGATCCCCTCCACTTTATCTCAGACTTGTTGACTTGAGACAAGACTCGATGAACATCGTAGATTGGCGGATGTGGAAATCAGGAAGCGCTTTCGACTCTCATTTGTTCTCGAATGAAGTCCACTTGTTGGACTTTTTGAGGTTTAGTGACGGGCTTGCAGACATTGAGCACGTCCGAATCATGATTCGTATCGTTGCCGCTATCATGTCGGATTAGGCGTTAAAAAGATACGCTACCGATAGGCAGTTATAGAAGGTTAGCATTCGGGAAGCATTCGAATCAAGTAAAGACGTTATATTGTGCCACATGGTGATATAAACTATCCAATTCGCTGGAGTTCGCCCTTTGAGCCTTCGCGAAGAGAGACGTGCATGAGCGGCTAGATTGGCACGGCAGTCGATAATCACCAGGGGCCAAATGTAGAAGAACCCGAAAACATTTGTGACCCGTTGGTAGTTGTGGTATCTATTGGTTGAAAATTTGTGCAAAGAAGAGATTGTGATGAAGGTAGCGCCCTCACCGCAGAGCCTTGCGAGCAAAGTTAGGGAGAACGAATGCCGCCTCGTGGATCTCCTTGGTGTAGTACTTGCACAGCTTGTCCTCTTCCTCCTCGGACCAGCTGCGGAGTGGCTTCTTGACGTTGGCGTTGGGGTCCTTGCTGCAGACCATGAAGCCGATTTGGCCGGATGGGTACGTGGGGATGGTGGTGTATCCATACTCGACGGTAGGGAAGACTTCCTTGCAGGACTTCTTGAGCTCAGCGATGAGAGGCATGTGAAGCCACTGGTTCTCAGCTGTAGTGAACAAGTCAGCCTTGGCACTTATAGGGTGCGTAAGTGGAACTCCATAATACAGTCACAGGGTATTAGGGAAGGGGGCTCACAACCTTGAGTGGTAATGACACCACCCTCCCGAAGTGCACCATTCAGTAGCTCGAAGTAAGCTTTCTGGAACAGAGCTTCGGCAGGGCCTTCGGGATCACTGGAGTCAGTGATGATCACATCGAACTCGTTCTTGCGATCCTCCATGAACTTGAAGCCATCGCCGACGATGGTCTGGACCTTGGGGTGCTCGAATCCGACGGACATGCCGGGGAGGTACTTCTTGGAGAGACGAATGACAGCCTGCACGCGAATTAGACACATTCTTATCAGGTCATACTCGCCCACTCACCTCGTCAATATCGCAAAGAATGGCCTCCTCAACACACTCGTGCTTGACTACCTCACGGAGGACACCTCCATCACCTCCGCCAATGACCAGGACCTTCTTGGGGTTGGGGTGGGAGTTCATGGCGAGATGGGTGATCATCTCCTGGTATGAGAACTCGTCGCGCTCGGTGCATTGTATGACATTATCGAGAACAAGGACGGTGCCATAGTCGGTGGACTCGAAGATGAGAACGTCCTGGTACTTGCTCTTCTCGTGGTGGAGGACCTGGTTGACCTTGAGGGTCATGGCCTGACCGGGCCACATGTTAGAGATCTCGCGGAACCAGCCATCTAAGGGGAGTTTGTCAAAAACCATAGACCAATTTGAAGGGATTTTGAGTCTCGAATTGTAGAAAAATGCTTACCTTTGATAGTGGGGTGCTCGATGGTTGCCATTTTGCGATTTGTGTGGGCGTGGATAGAGAAGGGATGGGTTGGACGAAAGTGAAGTTTGCGAGAGAAAGTGAAGAAGGATGGCAAGAGGATCCGAGGGGTATATATGTTGGCGGATGTTCACTGATAATAAATTGAGGGTTTTTACGAAGTTTGACTTTTTTTCTCCTCCCACTTTTCTCCCACGCGTCATTGGGCATCCCCGCCATTTGCCTGCCCGCACTAGCTCAAAATGTACCGCCCTGCCGACTTGTCGCCTCAATGGTTTGCTTGATTGCCTCTCTAGTATTTATGAAAATGTCAATTTAGGGGATATACAAAGCAGCGGTTGAATTTTTATAATCACCTACTAGACCTCCAAGATAGAAGGCTGCAAAGCGTCTGTTCTGACTGGAATTTGCTCTGCGCGACCAATCAGCACCTTCTACATTCCGTCAAACATGCCAAGGCACCCGTGCAAACACGACTTCGTGTCCTCCCACCACCAAATCTCGAATCACTTTCGTACCCCAAACTTTGCAATTGTGCATCTCTCAACATGGACCCATACTCACCAGAAGGAGGTTTGTCTATCCTCAATTCTACACTGAAAACATACTCAACATCTACCTCACAGAGCTCATAAACATCCACTCCGCCTTCCACGCCGGCGCCTTCCAACAGGTCCTCGACTTCGACACGTCTTCCTTTTCCTCCGCCAATGCCGTCCCCGCTCGTATCCTCAAATACCGATCACAAATAGCGCTTGGTCAATCTAAAGAGGTCGCTGCCGAACTCAGCAGCGAAAAGACGCCTGATCTTGTAGCGGTCAAGCTACTGGCGGAGTATGAGAATGGCAAGGATGTGGTAGAGACGGCGAAGAAGCTCGCGGCACAGCATGGACAGGAGAACTTGGCAGTTCAGCTCTGCGTGGGCATCATCTTAGACCGA
Organism: Herpotrichia juniperi; assembly: GCA_014905255.1. Lineage (NCBI taxonomy): Eukaryota > Fungi > Ascomycota > Dothideomycetes > Pleosporales > Melanommataceae > Herpotrichia > Herpotrichia juniperi. The sequence goes on from BLYF01000131.1 coordinate 564,810, forward strand.
GCGGGGGAGACGGAGGCTGCGTTGGAGCTTTTGAGTAAGCATCAGGGGAGTTTGGACGCGTACGTCTACCTAGAGGACAATAGATGGAACTAGAGAACCCATGCTGATTTTTGAGGAACAGCGTCGCTCTGATAGTCCAGATCCACCTGCAACAAAACCGCGCCGATCTTGCTATAAAGGAAGCCCAACGGGCGCGGAAATGGGCACAAGACAGCCTACTCGTCAACATTGCAGAGTCCTGGGTCGGCATGCGAGAAGTACGCTCCTCTTTCTTAACTCCTTATTCATCTAACATTCCTAGGGCGGCGAAAAATACCAATCCGCATTCTACGTTTTCGAAGAGCTCGCGCAAACCGCACAATCTCAATCCCCACACTCCCTTGTCGCCCAAGCCGTCTCCGAACTCCACCTCGGGCGTTTGCCAGAAGCTGAAGCTGCATTACAACAAGCTATTGCCATTGACGCCAACTCTGCGGATACGATTGCGAATCTTATTGTTTTGAACACACTGTTAGGGAAGAAAACTGAGACAGCGGAGCTGAAGAAGCAATTGAGTACGGTGGATGCAAAGCATAGGGCGGTGACGGACTGGACGGAGAAGAAGGATGAGTTCGAGAAGGCAAGGGCGAAGTATACGCCTAAGTTCGAGCCCGCGACCTGAGTAAGCGTAAGGAAAGAAGGATCTGCAAACATGGGAGATGGGCTGCGGCCCTTGTGGATAGAGCATCCGCATAGATGAGGATTTGTTTGCAACGAAGGCATGCGAAAGTGACAGTAGCTGGATATACCAATACATCGATCACATCTGCAAGTTGCCAAAATGGTCGTTTTGAAACGGCCTACCTCTAGCGGCTGGTAACAGTAGCTGGACATACTAAGTCGAACACACCTGCAACTTTCCAGGAGTGGTTCTCAAGCGCCATGCTGCACCCAAGTGATCGTCCAATTTGTTCGACGTCATGGGAAGCTGACAACACATGCTACTCTCCACTGATCGTCAGTCACAGCAAAAGTCAAATGGCATGTGGCCCGCAGATAGATCACGTTTTTATGACTTAAAAACAGGGTCCACAAGTTTCACAAAAGAAATGTCTCAACGGTTCTCGGGTCCCTTGACATGTCAAGCATTGCTTGATGCCATGCGTGTCAATACCGCCAAGCCCATATTGAGCAACTGTTCGAGGCTTGTGTCTTGTGGCCCAGGGCTATCCTAGTCCTTGAGGACCCTTTGCAAAACTTCTACACGTGGCTCATGTCTTCCCATCAAAAAGTGGATTCTCTGACCCCATCTTGCCGGAAGTGCGGTCCGCGGGACAACCAGCGTTTGTGTATGCGGTTTCCCCGTGGCGGGTTCATGTCAAACCGTGGTGAACTTCGAGAAGCCAGTTCCATTCAGCGGTGTGGCATTGGGAAGATATAAACTTTAGTTGTCAGTTTCTGCACAGCGGCACGATTGTTCCGGTGCTCGAGGATCAACGCTGTGTTCCTTTCCTTTTTTAGTACGTTCTTCTTTTCTGCGCGGTCTTTCTTTGGATGCTGATAGGGTGTGCAGTCTTCCGTGTCAGTTGTTCATTCAAGATCCCAGACCCTGACCGTTTGCTGGCCGATGTTGGTCCGTGTTTTGGGGGGCGGGATATTGTGTCCAACTTGATCTGTAGCTCCAGGACGGACCAAGCTCCTTCCGACAGCCCAAAGAGGCGTTTATTCGCCTCTCGTGATGACGCTGGCACTACTATTACTGGATGCATCAGATGAGGCTGGTTAAGCTTCCCTTTAGATCGCTCGCCAAGCGGGTCGCGTGGTGATCATCCGTGGTGCCGGGATCCACCGTCCCTCACCTCATACTCCATCACCTTAGTTGCAAGAGAACTCTATAAGAGAAAATGAGGAATATCAAGTGTGGCGGTTGGTCGTCAGCAAAGGCTTCGAAGGACACCGTAATCCCATTCCGAGACACCATCAGCATAACTCGTACCCATCTGCAACTCGGCTTGTCTGGCGTCGGATCCTCTAACATCCGAGTTCTAACTTGGAACAAGCTGATTTGCTAGCGTCCAACCGCTTAGCGCTAATTGTGAACGGCTTCCCATATTCAGGTGCAGCCTGCACCTTGGGGACAGGGGATGCACCTTTTGGGCGCTGATGATGGGCTGGATAGAGATTCGCGGGAACGGACGCTTTTCGTCCAAAGTGGTGGGATGGTCCTGATGTATTTTTGTTATGTCCCGCTGTGCTGGCGCGTGGTAACTTGAGACTGCATATCTAGACTGCATTTCCCAACCGTCACTTTAAAGTGGACTGCTGAATCACTGGCTCTTCATATATCTTTGCATTTAGGCACATGTCTGGTTGTCCTTTGATGATCGATTGGTACTTGTCGCCCTCCCGCTTATTCCACCAGTAACTCCGTTGTTTCCGAGGCCTCAAAAGGATCGCCGTAATGATTGAAAGACTACCCGAAAACCAGTTCGACGACGTTCAAACACCATTGCTTGAGAACATGGTCATAGGAGTACCGCCAGTTTTTGAGGGATTGACGAGGGAGCTGGATAAGCTGGTTGAGCAGCCTTTGCTAGGTCCTCGTACAGCGTTCCCTCCACGTAAGTACTGCGCGAATAGATTTAAAGTTGGTTATTGACAGTTGACAGCTGCTTTTGCTTTTGCACGGAAAGATGTCTCTGGAAGGAGGCTACCGCAAGCCATTGCCCATAGAGGGTACAAGGCCAAGTTTCCCGAGAACACCATGGGCGCATTTAAGGGAGCTGTGGAGGTTGGTGCGGAAGCTATAGAAACGGACGTGCACCTGTCGAAAGACGGTGTCGTTATGCTGTCACACGTAAGTAGACAGACAGATATAGAGTCGACTACCAACTAACGTAAAGTAGGATAAAGACCTGAAGAGGTGCTTTGGCCGACCGGAGAAGCTTATCGACTGCGAGTACGAATTTCTGAGCAAACTGAAAACGCTGAAAGAGCCCCACGAGTCGATGCCCCGCCTAATAGACTTGCTAGAATACCTTGCGCAACCAGGACTAGAGGACATATGGGTGATGCTCGACATCAAGCTTGATAACGACGCTGAAGACGTAATGCGCCTTATTAGCAACACAATCCACAGCGTCCGTCCTTCGCCCACCCGGGCATGGTCAACACGAATTGTTCTGGGCTGTTGGGCAGCGAAATATCTCCCACTATGTTCGACCTACCTTTATGGTTTCCCTGTCTCTCATATTGGCTTCTCAACCCTATACGCTTCCTACTTCTTTTCCGTTCCCAACGTATCGTTTAACATGTTGCAAGGCGTGCTCATGACGCCGTGGGGAAGAGCATTCACTCGCAAAGCACAATGCGACAAACGGCCCGTATTTGCCTGGACGGTAAACCAAGAGCGGCAGATGCGATGGGATATACGGAATGGACTGGATGGAGTCATCACTGACGACCCGAAGCTATTCTTGGATGTACGGAAAGGGTGGCACGAGAGCCAGAGTGACGGAATCGGGATCATGATGTGGCTCGACGTGTTGCGAGTAAACTTGTTTGCGCTGATATTCGGCTTTCTGTTCCAGATGAAGTTCGGACTGAAGGAGGGGACGTTGGTGCGATCGCGAGTCGCGGAAGAGGAGGATGATTGAGGTTCGCACCTGAGAGCTTTGGTTTTGGTTGAGTTTGGTTGTATTAGCACATATGATTAGAATTGACATTGAGCATCACCCGAACAGGCTGGTAGGCGTTGAAAAGTACCAGTAGCATTCAAATGCTACTGATTGCAAATTTAAGCCCAATGAATAATGCCACGAGAATGTGAGTGGTGGTGGTCGAAAGCAAGACCCTTGCTCATATATATTCAACTCCAAACTTTTAGCGTGAACGCGCTTAGCCCCGCAGCACGCGTCCACATTCACCGTCAACACAATACATCAACATGCCCAGGTAAGCTTCGATGATCACGACGAATATACTCCCCTGTCCTGACACCCCCGCAGAGAAATAATAACGTTACAGGCTGGCCAGTGTGGCAACAGCGGTAAGCCTCTCTCTCTCCCGCAATCTGCCCCGCGCAATAGCCCAAATCGCTTGGGCCCAAAACATGATCACCGACGCTGACACTAGGCAGTTGGATCGCAGTTCTGGCAACAGCTTTGTCAAGAGCATGGTATCAATCAGGATGGCAACCTTGAAGACTTTGCGACAGAGGGTGGGGACCGAAAGGATGTCTTCTTCTACCAGTCGGACGACACTCGTTATATTCCGCGCGCCATTCTCCTAGATCTGGAACCTCGAGTTCTCAACGCAATTCAATCCGGCCCTTACAAGAACATCTACAACCCGGAAAACTTCTACATCCACAAGGAGGGCACTGGTGCTGGCAACAACTGGGGTGCTGGTTACAGCATGGGTGAGGCGGTGCAGGAGGAAGTCATGGACATCATAGACCGCGAAGCAGACGGCTCGGACTCTCTGGAAGGATTCATGCTCCTGCACTCGATTGCTGGCGGCACGGGCTCCGGTATGGGATCTTTTATGCTCGAAAAACTGAACGACAGGTTCCCGAAGAAACTCATTCAGACGTACAGCGTGTTTCCAAACACCCAGGATGGAGATATCGTTGTGCAGCCGTACAACAGCTTGCTGAGTATGAGGCGTTTAACGCAGAATGCTGACTCGGTCGTGAGTAATCCGAAATTCTAGCACTGATATATCTGCTAGGCGAAGTTAACCATGCATAGGTTGTGCTTGACAACGGCGCCCTCTCGAGGATCGCAGCAGACAGACTACATGTCCAGAACCCCTCTTTCCAGCAGACGAACCAGCTTGTCGCGACAGTCATGTCCGCTAGCACAACCACACTCCGATACCCTGGCTATATGCATAACGATCTTGTGGGTATAGTCGCATCGCTTATACCCACGCCCCGCTGCCACTTCCTCATGACTGCGTACACACCCTTCTCAGGTGAGAATGTGGAGCAGGCCAAGACTGTTCGTAAGACGACAGTGTTAGACGTAATGAGGAGGTTGTTACAACCGAAGAACAGGATGGTGTCGACAAACCCAACAAAGAAAAGCTGTTACATGTCTATTTTGAACATCATTCAGGGAGAAGTGGACCCTACAGATGTATGCTGAACCCGATCCCCTGCTCAAGCAACGTGTAAGGCTAACATATATTAGGTACACAAATCCCTCCTACGCATTCGCGAACGACGCCTAGCAACCTTCATACCCTGGGGTCCCGCCTCAATCCAAGTCGCCTTGACTCGTAAATCCCCATACATTGCCTCATCACACCGCGTCTCAGGCCTTATGCTTGCCAACCACACTGGCATCGCCACTCTGTTCAAGCGGATGGTGGCACAATACTCGACACTCAGAAAGCGCAATGCCTTCTTGGATCCCTACAAGAAGGAATCTCCGTTCCGGGATGGGTTCGGCGAGTTCGACGAGGCGAAGGAGGTGGTTCAAGGGCTGATTGAAGAGTATGAGGAGGCAGAGGATGCGGACTATTTGAACAAAGAGACAACGCCTCATGAGGAGAGTGAAGATAAGCGCGTCGGCGCATAGTGGGATGATTACGCACAGTACACGGTTGCTTATTTCACGACTTTGGCTTCTAATACTAGAAAAGGGGCCATGTTTGAGGGCAGGCGTTGGGAGGTCGGATGAGACTCGTCTATCTCGTTAGTAAGAGTTAAGCATTGATACCATTTCCTTCAAAGTTTGGCTGACGGGCTGTAGTTGGCATTATAAACTCGAAGAATCTGTAACAATTTGTTATTATAAAACCAACACGATGATTAGAACATGCCAACATGTTCCACTGCCTAAACATCCGAAATGAGACGGATTTAGATGATTTGCATGGAAGCCCACACGTTCTTCGGCGATCAGATGTCTAAGCTAACAACGGCCTACCCTCATCTGAACACCTGTAGCAGATACAGCATAGTAACTCATATCATTTCTCTGGCCCTCTTACTAAAACACATTAGCACACAACATGCAAATAGTAACGAGTTACTGCAGGCCATGTCAATACTGAGAGTTCAACCCTTGTGCTGAGACTTCGCATTCAACTGTTCTCGCTAATACCTGTCAAATTTATAATATTACTTGAACAAGGAACGTATACCACAACTTAACGCTGGTTAAGAAAGGAACAATAAAGATTAAGCTTTGATAAGTACCAATAGGATGGGATGAGAGTTGTCAATTGGAGCACCGTTATCGCGTGGCTGAGGTTTTTAAATCAATGGTTTCCATCGATTAGGACGTTGTCTGTCGCACGATTGAGTCACACATATAATATGTATATTTTTTCCCTTAGTGTGTATTCAAGTCGGTGTGTTCCTATCAGTTGTTCCTTCACCTTTATCACTCGATCACATGTGCAAACAAGAACTTATCACCACTCATCAACTATTACAGCAGCACAATACCACAACTGACTACAACTAGCGACTCAATATGTTGCACTTAGTTCTTCGCGCCACAACCCGTCCACTCGCCGAGGCTACCTCTCATGCTGGTGTCTCTCAAGCGACCGCACTCAGCACCCAAAACCGAACCCTCTACTTATGTGGTCAAAATGCTGGGATTCCCACCACACTGATGCCACATGGAAACCATTTCGATCCCGAGGTGGAGCGGTGGGCGATATCAACTTACAACCTCGTAAACACGAGCACGACTCCCACAATCAAAGACATAATTAGAGCGCCTTATGTGCCAATGAGCCACTCAAAGGCAGGCGCCGACTTATACACGCTCTTCCCAAATGCGAACAAAACACGTACCTCAACACCGAAGCCAACGAATACCACAACAACCAGAGGTTTACACACTATGACGGAAGCCACATCTCAAAGAGTTCGACTACACTTCTCTGCACCCATCCCTACTCGTGAGACACCGTGCGAGTTCTCAAGAGTTCAGCACGCGCTAAGGGAGGCGCGGTGGGAACAAGTTTGGAAGGAAAGCCAGAGGATGAAGGAGGAAAGGGCTTTGAAGGAGGTGATGAAGGAGGCAGATAGGAGGAATGAGGGGTGGGGGATGTTTACCAGTCTTTGGTAGGGGGAATTAGGGATGGCTGGCAAGTATTGGGAGTGTGGAGGAAGATGAGCTGAGCCCAGAAGAAGGTATTAGGAAAGCAGAAAGGATTTACACGGTGTTCGTAGTCTCATTCTGGTAGTCTGTTTTACCAGGAGCGATGAGCTGCAATGAGATTCGCGTTTACTATATACAACATCTATCTAGTGATCTCGAATATGGATGATACTGGGCGGCCAATCAACGTCATCGTGGTACCAATTGCAGTTAGCTGAGCGTTAGCGGCTGTATGTACGGATCCAACTCACGCCTCATTTTGTTATCACACGCACCTTCCTCAACCACCACGTCGACTTGGTTTGAGCCCAAAAATACTCAGACTGTGTATTCGCCGTACAAGACACGTCACAAGATTTTCATGAACTACAGGACCTGTTAGGCGCTTTGCATCAGACATATTTTATAAGACCAGTACGTTATTCGCTACCGTTTCGAAGTGTGCCTTCTACATATTGCTCGTTTTTTTCATCAAGTTCTCGAATTTCCACCTCTACTTTGCGATTTTGATGTGTTTGTTTTCGCGCATCAATCCAAAGAGTCTTCAGTTCACTTAAAACAAGAAGCCTCGTGCCGCCAAGTAGCGTACAGGGGGCTTGTCCGGCTTGTCTCGGGCTACATTGAGCTACTTCTCCCTTTCATAGCCTCGTCCACGTGGTTCTTTCCGTTTGTAACTCGCGGCAGCCATATATACCCCGTCATCACTTCCCTCGGCGCCTTTATTTCGATCCCTAAATACGAAGGAAGCCATTAGCAACCTCTACAACATATTCATTATGACGCATATCACTAACATTCCTAACAATAGGTCTGATCCAGATACCATGACCCGGATCAAGCAAGATCTTTCCAGCTCGCCCCATCAGGAAGGCTATCTAGAAACGAACGGCAACCCGCAGATGATACGTCGAGTCATCAGTCGGATACCCCACGTCTGTGTCATTGGAGCAGGTGTAGCAGGTCTTCGATGCGCAGATGTGCTCCTTCAGCATGGCATCAAAGTGACTATTCTCGAGGGTCGGAATCGCGTTGGCGGCAGGGTAAACCCTCCTCTGCCATTTTGGTTTTCTTGATCTTGAGGTTGACTTGCAAACAGCTCTGCCAAAGTAAAGCGCTCGGACATATGGTTGATCTGTAGGTCTGCGGAGTCTATCCGACGCTTTCGGAACGCTTTGATTGGTAGCGCTAAGTCGAGGTTAGAGGTCCGAACTGGATCCATGGAACTGAATCGAATCCCATCCTTGACCTCGCTAAGCAGACTGATACAACTACGATGACATGGGATGAGCGGCAGGCTGTCTTCGATAGCCAAGGAAACAAGATATCAGACAAGGAGGCAGCAGACAACAACGAGCTTGTGTGGATGATTATCGGCAAGGCTATGAAACACTCGAATGAAGATTCGGCAACTATTCCGGCAGACAAGAGCCTGTACAACTTCTTTGAAGAGGAGGTACAGAAAGAGTTTCCCTTGACGGGAAAGAATGATACAGAAGCAAAGCGGAAACAAGGCACGATACTCCGCATGGCAGAAATGTGGGGAGCTTTCGTCGGAAGCCCAATTCAGACGCAGAGCCTGAGGTTTTTCTGGCTGGAAGAGTGTATTGACGGAGAGAACTTGTTTGTTGCGGAAACATATTGTAAGGTTCTTGAAAAGATTGCGGAGCCGGCACTGAAAGGAGCAAATATTAGATTTGAGCATAAGGTCGAGACAATACGTTCGAATGGAACAGAGGATGATTCGAGCGTCACCGTTGAGCTCGAGGGAAAAGAAAGCTTGAGCTTTGATGAAGTGGTGATGACAGCACCTTTAGGCTGGCTGAAAAGACACAATGACGCTTTTGTCCCTGCATTGCCAACTAGGCTGAAGCAAGCGATCGACTCCATCGGGTACGGACACTTAGACAAAGTAAGCTTCTGGCCCTTTACAAAGGCCCAGGCGGTCTCGCTTACAGACGCAGGTGTACATCAAGTTCCCAACCCCTTTCTGGAACACCTGTAGCCCATCTACCACGAATAATTCCATATCCACTCCTCATCAGCGATCAGCCCCCAACGTAACCGCCACAGCAGCGCCCCTCCACCAATCTTCCCCTCCAACATCAACTTCACAACAGTACCCCGGATTTACACACTGGACCTCGCCGTATTACGCCCCAGAAACAAACCCATCCCACTGGAATCAAGAATGTGTAAACCTAGCTGCCATGCCGCATAATACTGCTCATCCAACACTCCTCTTCTACACCCACGGCCCCACTTCCTTGCACCTCGCCTCTCTCCTCCGCCAATTTCCCTCTCCATCCTCCTCGGAGGTCCCTACGAGCTGGAGCCAAAAGCACTCCCCGGAGCCTTGGGCCCTCCTTACAAATTTCTTCCAGCCCTACTATTCCCGTCTCCCAAACTATAGCCCCTCCAACCCTGATCATCAACCGACTGCTGTTCTTAGTACTCAATGGGCAAATGACGAGCTAGCGGGTTATGGAAGTTATTCGAATTTCCAGACCGGCTTGGAGCACGGCGATAAGGATATTGAGGTTATGAGGAAAGGGATGCCTGACAGGGGCGTTTGGTTGGCGGGCGAGCATACAGCGCCTTTTGTGGCGTTGGGAACGGTTACAGGGGCTTATTGGGCGGGGGAGGGGGTTGCGAAGAGTATTGGGAGGGCTTATGGGTTGATGGAGGGTGGGAATGGGGTGGTGGTGGAGGATGGAAAGTTGAACGAGAATGAGATGAAGTGAAATCGTAAGATTTGTGCATGTCAACAGCAAAATGATACTTTGAGCTTAGCATGTTAGTCAAAGGCGGATTTAAGAATGCATGTTGCTGTTCACATTTCGCGTACTATGGAATAGATGAGTAGATCAAGCTAGTGATCAAATGATCAAAAGAAGCGTACGCTGTCTAGTTGTGTCTAATATCACACAGGGAATCAGAACTTCTCTAGTCCGGTCCAAAGAATGCTAAATCTTGGCCTTTATTTTTATCTGAAATTCTGCATTTCCCAGTTCTCAGATCTGAGTTCACTCTCGTGTTTCTCTCCCCGAAATTTTCGATAGAGACAATCCACCCAGCAAATGCCATGACAACGATAATAGAAGTAAGTACAATATTTCCACGATCGCATATATCTGCTTCGTTCTGGAATTCTCGTGTTATATTTTGGAGTACCTTCACGATGGAGTCGCTAATATCTATTTTGAGTACGGAGTCGAGAGGTTTGTGGAGCTGGTCTTTCAGCACTTATACAGTGGGGTATGAGTATGAAGAATACAATCGCTTGAACAGGGCGAAGATACCATGACGGTTTCAAGCGCTGATTTTACAGAAGAAAGAAAGAAAATCATCCATTACTGGACGCTAAGTTTTGTTTGAAGCCTCTCAATCTCACCGTCTTTCTCCAGCAATTCCTTCGCGTATGCTTCAATCGCCAGATCTCTACTTTCCAGCTGCTTCGCTTGTTCTTCGTTTTCCTTCTCTTTATCCTGGATTTCAATGCTGAGCTCCCACTTCTCATTTGCAAGCTCTTCCATAACGCAGTCCACAAATACGTACCCGCCAACACCACCGATCAAGCACGTCCAAAACATAAGGTACTTAATGAACCTCCGGTTGTCCATCTTATCGTTGGCTTCCTGTACCATAATACTAAGCTTCTTCACGTCAAGATCGTGCTTCATGTTCTCGACAATCCAGTTTGCCAGTTCTTTGCCTACTAGGGAGGCTAAGGGTTTCGGCAGGGCTCCCTTCAAATCGTGCAATGCAATGATGTTGTAAAACCTTTCAATGGTCCGTTCGTCCTCGCTGGTAGCATCAAAAGCTCGAGGCGTAGTGTCTTTGAGGCTCATGGGTTCTTTTGTCTCTTTAATAGCATCGATATCCTTGAACTCATTGGGTATCTTAGTCCCCTCGGCTTTGGTAGTGCTTTGAAAGCTAGTCGCATCGCGAAGATTGACCTTCAGCTCGGGGATCAGTTCTCTGATCCTATCTTTGAGACCTGACTCGTGGAATTCCGGGAAGCTCGTGGGAATCCTACGTGCCGTAGATTGTAGGAACTGACTGTGGTGATACGGACGCTTGAAAGGAAGCTGTGAATCTTGCTGAATGGAAATCCGAGGTCTCGACCGATATCGAATTTGTGTGCTGATTGAGCGGTATGCGGCCGTCGCTGCGATCTTGGGGAGGGGTGTGTGAAGAAGGCAGAATCGTAATATTGGGGCTGCGGCAGAGATACCAATAACGATTAGACCAGGCATACTACTTCTGGTGTTAACAGCATTGATTTTACGTTTGATGTGAAATTACTGACTTGAAATTGGTGGATCCTTCGTTGAGATGGTAGTGCAGGTCAATTGAAAGCGAGATATGTAGATTACGAGCTTTATGTACGGAATCTATCTTATACGAAATGTGAGTCTTCAGCTAAAGTTACTCAAACTAGGCAACCTTTTAAGTCCAGATTGGGACATGATTTTTCAGCTTTAGTAAAGTGGCTCAGCTCCGGGCAGAATCGGGCCCAGGATTAGTCTGACACTTCGACAGCATCAACACGACATATTTTCACGATATGACTGAACCTCTTCTCTCCAGTCAACTTTCCGTTAATGGGCAGATGATTTTAATCGCAGTGTTGAAATATCGGCCTGCTCGATCTGCGCTAGTAGCCCAATTGGGAATAGGTTCAGATGGAGATGCTGATATTCGGTTTTGTCAGCACACATCAAGTTAGCCTGATCAAGTAGGCTTTAGGCCTGATTAGGCCCTCTAGAACCTTAATGAAGCTGATGACCTCAAATATCGATGATCAGACAAAGAGGTAATCTTTGGTGAAACTCAAAAGTTGGACAGGGCACGCTAAAGGCTAAACAAGGACATTGGCCTGTCAAGGATCACACTAACGGAAGTTGATTGTGAACTTTAACAAGACTGTACAGACTACTCTTGTTAGAATTCAATGCCGAGGTCACAGGATGGCATTCGAGTTGTTGGAAGAAGTTAATCTGGTACGGTTTCGGGATTGACGAGCGATAGCTCTTTGGAGAAATCATCTAATGTTATGTGAGCTGTCAAATCCTCGAGAATGCATCTAGTAAACAGGATCTCTGGACTCTTTTCTCGGGTCGCGCCGAAATGATGAGGTATAAATGAGGAGTGTAAATTGCTTGTTGATGGAATCAAAACTCGGTGAGCAGAGTACTACCTTGGGTGCGAAACTTAGGTGCAACGAAACCGTGACAATCACAGCAGTACTTTTGTAGCTCCGGGCTACTGCGAAGAGTTGCCTGAAAGATCTGATATGTCTGCTAACAAAAGACCTGAGCATTTCAAAATGATTGTTGCAATGTCGGGTTGAGATAGTGGGTGGTTTCAAGGTATTCTATGTAGTTCTAAAAACGATTTTGTGTTTTTGCAACTTTCACCAATAGAGATTCTGAAAAGAGCCTGATGTTTAAAACTTTTAGGGCTGTATTCCACTTGGATTATAAGGCTATCTAGTAAGGCCATAAGAGGTACTGAACTTACATGCCTTCTTTCATGCTAGAGATGGAATAACTCGCTGGACACAGAGCGAGAGTCGGACCCGTCTGATCGGTCAGGGAGCATACCACGCAACCGCGGACCTAACGGATGGGCACCAATGGCGAAAGTGATTCTCAGCTTCTTCATAACAGTATTCACCTCCAAGACCTGTTCTTGAGGCAACTTCAGTATTGGGTCTGCTATAGGGTCGATTCGAATAGTGGTCAAACCGGAGAAGTTCCCAGCTGCTTTCTCCGCAGCCAACTGCAGTGCAGTAATCCGGGGTACAATTAAATCCAGGATAACACGAATCCGATGTGTAGCAGTTGAAGAGTTTGCGGTAAAGCCCTGGGCAAATCCAGTTGAGGAACATGTTCCTGCTCCGTGTCATTTGTGTTGTTGCAAAGCGTACGACCATAAAGCACGGACTGGCCTACCTCGAGAATCTCTAGATTTTCGAAAGATCGGAAACAGAAGCCGTTTTCGTGTTCGGTCCTATTATAGATAAGACGCAGATATCTATCTACTGCAGTCGCAAGCCCCCACTGCGCTTCGTACTCCTCGTCTTCAGCTTCATTGTACAATAGGCGATCGAAATCTAGGGAAGAAGAGAGGACAACCTGACGCAAATTCTTTCGACACACGTCGAAGTCCGCTAGAAGGGGCGTTGTGTAGGCATCGGCGTATAGCTCCAGATCCTCGAGTCGAGCGCAGCGTCCAAGAAGGTGTGCTAGGGAACGTTGTTCCAAGCCATTCAAGGAGAGTTTCCGGAGTATCTGCAGCGAAGGGGGTGCCAGATAGTTCGAATAACCATGGACGTAGATTTCGCACACATCCATCTATAGCGTGTCTTTGCCACCAGTCTGGCAACCGCAATCAGACGCCAGTAGTACTTCCAAGTTGGGGGCGATTTCAATGAGTGGACTTCTTGAGAAGAGATGGTAGTCGTGTTCACCAATCCCCGTGAAAATAAGGACTTTGAGACGAGGAAGACAACCGATGGACGCCCAGTCACGAAACTCATACTCGTCTAATCCATAATTAAGAGCTGATCGTGCTAAGAGAAGATACTCGAGATTCGGCTTGACCGCCGTTACGAGGATTAGTTGAAGACTCAAGTGGACCATGTCATGATCCTCATCCTCAGTCAAATATCTGGTCCACACATCATCAATCCCCAGTTGTTTCTTTCCCGCGTCAAGGACCAGGTCCACTTCCCGCTTTTCGCCCTTCGGGACATCATAGTGGGTGAGAAGTAGAGCTCGTACGGATCTCGCAAGAGCAGGGTTTCTTAAAACATTGTGCACGAAGACAACAAGCCTGTCACTCGTTTGAGGTTTGTCCACGCCGGGAAGGTTGCTAGCCGAGTAATAGTGGTAAAGAAGGGGTTCGCAGATATCTTTAAGCCCGCGACATACTCGGCTAAGTCGTGATAGTGCTATCTTGTTCGTGCGGTTTGTGGGTGTATTGAACTGGATGATTTCCAGCGCGTTTAGGTTTTCACAGTGGGCACATAACGACTCCGCAATTACTGATAGAAGCTCGATTGGGAGACAGAATATTGGTGCCGCCATATTTCTAGGAAAATGTGTGCTGTACTTTGCTCTTCGAAGGAGAAAGAGTAGGGGTATGAACGTGTAGAAGGGAAGGCAACTTTTTATCTTCTGGGCTAGCAGGTGTTGATGTGAGTTGCGAGGAAAGAAGGAACTTCCGAGGACGCTGCCACTATAACAGCGTAAACCATAGTTGACATCTGCCAACAATTATCACTCACTTCGCAATTAACCACACCCCTATTTTGCACTCTCAATGCGAAATCCATGCAGCCAGGCTCACCCCCGTGCTCACAGCGTAAGCCGAACTATTCTGCAAAGCATGTCGTGTCGAGCTGTGTACTTTTGGTTCATTTCGAGAATTCCCAGAACTGGTTACTTGTTCCGGAGTAGACTGGATGGCACATGGATGACGCAGAGTGAATGCATGGCAAGGCGAATATTGTTGATTTGTCGACTTGGTTCGACTATAGCCAAACCTCAAGTCAAGATAGGAAGATGTAGAGGTTAAGGGAGACTGCAGGGCAGATATCGCGCAGACCTGTGGACAGATTTCACGTTTCTGATTTTCACTGTCTGCTAGTTCACTCCTTGGTGTTGATATTCTACCTTCTTGACCTGGTACGCCCTCTTGATACCCACTTGCTTGACATGTGTTTTTGCTTTCTGGGCATTGTTGTTCACCCTCTTACTGTTGATATTGACTCCGCGGCTTTACATTTACTCTGACGCTTGTGTACTAACAAGACACTTTGTGAGCCTTGAAGCTGAAGTGCTTAGCTTTAATATTCATTTAACTTCATGGCGTAACATATGCCTCAATGTGCTACCGCTTACATCAATCGAACACATTTCAAACATCAAGACCAGTAGCCATAGATCGACAAGCAAGAGTAAAAAAGGAGTTCAAGTCCAGGAACGATAATTCCCCGTCCTATAGATCCTAATGACCCTTCGTATACCCATAACATGCATCATCAAGTGTTACATCGTAGACATGCAATAGTAAGCCTCGATGCTCGCGCACCCTCCAATGCCGTCTATAATGCCCAAAACATCCACCCCATTCCTCCCATCCCCTCTCCGCACAAACCACCTATCTCCTCCGCCCCAACATCGCCGCCCCATTCCCATCCCTCCCCTCATTCTTCGTGATCTTCTCCACCACCTCCACAAGATCAAACTGCACCTCCTCACTCACGACGCTATCCTTCTTGTACCCGGGGTGCGTCTGCACGAAATGACGAATCCACTTAGCCGCCGTCCAGAGCGTCCCGTCCGCGCGTTTGCGGATCAAATCCAAGTACCTGGCCAACTCGCACCGCGTCTCCACATCCACGTTCATGCTGTTCAGGTAGGACTCGACGAGCGGGATGAGGCCCGGGAAGCCTTCGCCATCCGGGGACGACTGGCCATTGATGATGTCGTTGATGCTCATTTGTTCGAACTCGTCTTCGACCTTTCCAAACGGCGTGGTCGGCCTGCTTTCTTCGCCATTGGTCTTGGGACGCGGGCTGAATGGGTTTTTTCTGAACCAGAATTTCTCCGTGTGCAATGCATCCCGGATATGCGCCGTCTCCATGTTGTCGCTCACCTTGGTGATCGGGATGTAGAAGTTGAGGTCGAACGATAAGATGGCCCGCGTGATCAGCACAATGAAGATGGAGAACGCGGCGTTTTCAAAGTCGGTGATCTGGATCTCCATAGGGCGGAACTCGACACGCCAGCCCATGTCTGTGCCAGGGGGTGGCGGTTTGAAGCGCATGTGCTGCCAGTTGGTGGACTGGAGGTTCTCGAAGTGGTCAGCTTTTGTGAGGTCGAGTTCTTGGAGGTCTTCGGCGAATACGACGATGGGGTCCCGGATGAAGAGGTGGGCGAAGTGCGTTGCGAGCAAGTTGTCCATGCCACCGTCGAGTAGGCGCTGTTTGAGTTCGGGATCAAAGACTAGATCGGGGTCCAAGTACTCGGGTCGGAGTCGAGAATCTTGCGATATGTAGGTGGAGTTTGAAGCGTACCGCGATTTTGGCAAGCGCCAGCGGTCGTTTTTGAGCGGCTATGAGGGTATTAGAGATATCCAGTATTGCATGATCTTCCATATGGATAACACATACCTTTTCACCCAATTCTTCTGGAGTGCGATCATCGACAGCTCTACTGATCTGATTCCAACGGACATCAGTGTCTGCGAGGAAGCCTTTGTATATGGGTGTTGCTGCGGTCAGTGCAAGAAGGATTGGCCCCAATGGGCTTAGCTGGTCATACATCTTTCGCCCTTCTTCGATGTTCTTTGCCTGGAACGTTATCTGAAGACAGCAACTGCCCATGCCGAACGCCATCGCATCCATATAGATGTGATTCTCCTTTGCAGCCCCATTCCGGACATCATCGTCCTCAGGCCAATGATGGAGATCATAGTTAACAGAAGGGTCCTTGAAGGGCCACTGTGTTTTCTCATCCTTGAAGACTGGCACATTGATTTCAACCTTCCTGCCTCTTCTTGCGCGGATATTAGCAGCCAAAGTCGGGAACCGGATATGAGGATTCGCAATCTCGTCAGGGACAAACTGCGAACGAAGCTTGCACCCAGACACAGGGTACGAAGGCACCGTGCAATCTGGTGTTCCGAGACGTGGAAAAGTCGTGAGTGTGATTGGATACTCACTATCTGCCATGTGGTCTTTGGCTATCGTACGTCTGCAGAGTGAATGCATCAGCGCCGAATCGGGCAATGTGTAGCGGAAAATGTGCGGTGTTACCTCCATTTCATGTTCGGCTCGACATCAAGCAGATCTTTGAAGCCGATACCCCATGGCTTCCCGGGCGTTGCTTCAAGCATGAAGCGTCCGAACTCGGGATGGAAGACAGGTGCGGTCGTTTCTGTTTCCCTGAACGCGTCAGTAAAAAGAAGACATAGGTCTTGATCTCCTCACTTTACATCCCCCCTTTGCAAGTCTGGAACACCTCCGCCCTCCTGCAGCAGTTTCTCGTCATTGGCCAGTGCTGCTAGGATATCCGCCTGTCGTAGAGAAAGCCGGACCTTGCGGTTCTCTTGATCGTAGCAGACCACAAGATACTCCACCTAACAGTCCCATCAGTCGCCGTTCAATACACAGACCAGACAGGGTCTAACCTCGTCACCCCAAAGAAGCATGTCCCTCTCTTTCCCTTTCGCGTTCCGCCATATGGCAAGGAGTTGCTGCAAGACCAGGTTACTACTGTTTACTCCATTGGACGTGCACCGACATACTTCTATGCCCCAAGATCGGACATGACTCGCAACCTTTTTGGCCTCTGGCCACTCAAGCGGAGTTCCAATTGCACTTGTATATGGTTAGCATGGAGAGGCGATGCAGTTGTGCACGTCTCACAGCAGCCCCATTCCTAGTCAGTCCCGTGCAGCGCGGGTTCTCGTCGAGTCCGAATTGGGCGACACGAGCGATCTACACAGGCGTTTGAGTGGCGCGTATGCCCAAGCACAGCGAAGGAGTGGAAAGGTACTCGGGGAGTACAGCAGATATCTAACTTTAGCGGGGCTCGCGGCACGCAGGGCAGCTTTCGCCAAGGTGCAGGGCCGTAGTGAGCGTCCAAGTAGAATCTCCCCGCCAGTCGATCGGTGCGATTAAGGAGCAAAGAGGTGCAGTTACCGATAGTATGTATATGTCCAAGGTGAGAAATATTGCACGGTTGATTACCAATGAGGATTCTTCAAGCCTTTCCGAACGCGGCAACCCTGCCTTACATACGCCGATGACGGTGGTTTCGGACAAGACAATTCTCCACCGTCCGACGACACACCACCATTTTCTCCACATTCTTTTTCATTGCCGCGCACAACGTTGCTCTAGAGCACTGACAGCACGTCTGGCGACACAGCCGAACTAACTTGTGTACACACAGTCTCGCGGGCGTTCGGTGCCACCTCGCCTGACCACGTGCAGCTGCTGTACTAGGACGGCGTAAAAGCAATCCCACGGCGGAGTGGAGACATCAGACCACCACATACGCTTCGGAACCGCGCTAGAATGCCTATCGCGATTGCAGATGGTTGGCTGAAAAGTTCGTCTCGGCGCCGTTATGCGCGGCCCGTCGCGACTGACAGCTGCCGTCGGTTGGTCAAAAGTTGACCTGTCGGTTTTGCTGAATTGATCGGCGACATAGCTTGTGAAGACGAGTGAGGTGGCCGATCAAGTAACAAGGCTCACCTGCTCATCCTAGGACAACCACCGCATCGGTATTTCTCGTCTGAGCCAGTAGCATCGGCTGCAAATAAGCGTGTTCCGTAGCGGCGGACCATTGATCAAAGTAATCAAGATGCGCATATGGCGGTCGCAGCAGCTACTACAAAAGAGCACCACTGACAAAGTTATCGTCACCAGGGCTATATTAGGCGGCGTGCATATTCCCTGGGGGGACGAGCGCGGAATCATTGACAAAGGAAGCAGGGTACTACCCTCCCGAATTGCTGTCTGACAGATGATACAGCTAGATACGGCAGGCGGGGTTCCTCATCGGTGAGACGACATCATCTCTGTACTTGCGCTTCTATATCAGTATCGGCCCGTGTAGATCCGAGACGTTGTGGAGAGGAGGCTTGTGTGCTGTGCCAATTAGGAAATGTAGAGCGAGACACTGTAACCCAACGGTTCCGAAAAGAGGTTTCAAACAAATGTGCAGCAATGCCCAAGCAGCAAGTAAAGGCAATTGACCTCGACTAAATGTCAACTACGATGCATAGGTTCAATAGCTTTTGGTATTCTCTAGGCGTGACAGCATGGCCAATGATCTTTCAATATCCTTCACACACCCACACTTCGTACACTTCTAAAAAAGCGTACAGGTTGTACAAAGGGAAGCTGAGATCCGCGGTACTCTATCCGCTAATGAGGTTGCTCCCAACCAGGAGGTGATCGTGATCGCGACCCACCGAAGAAAAGAAGTAAATACAAAAGAACGCCATCCGCAACTAGGGCACGAGAGCCGCCGACCGTTTGCCAAAATGCAACTGTTGCTGGTATAATGACAATAAGAAAACAGAACCCAATCCAGATAATGAAGCATGAAATAATGCAAATACTCCTTGTTGAACAGCCCAAAATATAACAAAAGAGACACGTGTATGGGACATAGCCACCCAAGGTACCGCGCCAAAGATTAAACTTTAGTGAGCACAGTCTCTAATAAGACAAGCTCGTTCCAAGATGTAGTGACCCGTCCCGATAATGCAATATTGATATTTTCAGCGCCAATTGCTCCGGTTACGAAGAACAGATCCAATCCGTTTGCTGCTACACGAAACCACACGTCGATGTGTAGTTATGTCAGCGGGAGTGTAGATTTGAGAAATTCGTGTCGTATGTATTCGCTGGTGTATGTATAATTCGATAGCGAATCGAAGTGGAGTAAAAATGATTTTTGGTTGGTTCCAGGCATCCGAGAAACGTTATTCCGGAGCTTGGGTGTCGTAAATTCGATGATCGTGGCGTATTTTGTTATTCAGCTAGTCACCTGGGGAGCCTTGGTCGAGTGATTTTGGCCGAAGATTCGAGCTGGTCATTGCCTGCTTGCCACCCATCTTGCGAGTCAATTTTGCGTAATCTGAGATGTGTGAGTAAACAGAAACATACGAAATCAAGGCAAACTTACGTAAACCGCAAGCATTGCACAGCGTCCTTGCTCCATCAGGCCCTCTGCGCCATTCTGGAGTTTCAGCCCGATTGCAGCTGTGACACCTACCAGGCGGAGCGGCGCGCTGTGTTTTGCGGTTAGAGGGATTCAGCTCAGAGATGGGGAAGCTTACTCCTCGCCGCTTTTTAGAATCCGCGCCCGCAAAACCGCCACCGCCCTTGGGATCCTCGGCGAAAACATTTGGACCGTCGTGATCGTATCCATTCATTGGTCGATAACGCGGGTCTTGAGGCGGTTCCACAATGTTGGCTTGCTGATGGTTTAAAACAACTTCTCGCATGCGCTGCAATGAAAGTTGTATCCTTTCACTGTGCTTCATCATGTCGTCGACCTCTTCTAATCTGGGCATGGACTGCGGGGTCATGCCAATTCGCTGATTATCGTGAGCTCGTTGTCTGTATACTTTAGAAAAGTCTGTTATGCGCCCAGAGCCTTCTGCCATCTGTGGTTGTCAGCGACGTAAAATTTGAGGAACATGCCTGAAAAGACGTACCTCGTTAAGTGACGCTTCGAGATCAAAACTCTCGAGATGTCGTTTCACCGACTCTCCAAAGGGCGCAAGACTAGAGCGTCCAACCTTCTTCTCTTCCAGACGAGCCAATTCGGAATTATCCGATCCCCATGATGGGGGAGGATATCGTGGGGGCGCAGAGTAAGTTGAGGCTGAAGGAGGATACCCAGAGCTGGGACCGCTGGGTGCAGGCGCCGATAAAGGATAGTTGGGGGGATACTGCGAATAGCCATAGTTGGGGTTCATGGGTCCGGCTGAATGTGGTGCTGAAGACTCGTAGGTTGACGGTGGTTGCGATGGATATGACGAATAAGGTAAGTTTGGACGAGAAGGCCCCGGAGGAGGTGACTGTATAGTTCGTAGCGGATGAAGTGTATGTAGTTTGGAATTGTGTTGGCCTCCTGAATACGAGTTTCGAGGTTCCGGAAACGTGGGTCGTTGGTCGGAAAACGAAGGCCGTGGACGTGAATCTGAGAATGACGGGCGTGAATCTGAAAATGAGGCCCGTGGTGAAGCGTATGAGCGCTGTTCTGAGAATGACGGTCGTGGAAGCGAGTCTGTCTGAGCCTGTGAAGGTGGCGGAGGGAGTGGCGGAGGTGCTGTGGAAGCAGGTGCGCCCATAAAAGGGCTTCTTGGGTGCGGATGTGAAAACGGATTTGAAGGCCCTTGGCTGGCGTGAAGATCTGTAGAGAAGTTTCTTGAACGCGTGTCTGAGGGAGAAACGGTCGTCGAGCGCGGGTGATATTGCTGTGATGTCGACACAGGCACAGACGGAGGGGGTCCTGGATATGACAATGGCTGCTCCGCTCCCAATGCCTCGTGTATCGACGGTAGAGACTGGCGTGTTGACCCTCGCTGTTCCTTCTCATCGCCAGATGTGCGGCGGGACTCCGGTGGAGAGAGCAATCCCCCGAGCGGGCCGGGAAGTGTGTTGGCGCTCGACGATTGGTGATTGCTGTGGGAATGCGGCTGGCCAGAGTAAGGGTGCAACGGACTGACCATGGCTGCCGACTGTTTTCTCTGATACTCCACCTCTTCCCGCTTGATTTTGTCGGAGTCTAGGTGATTTATCGGAGGAAGGCCGACGCTGCGGGCCAGTTAGCAAATGGCAGACACAGAAACAGCGCACACGGCGCGGGGAGGAGACAAACACGGACATGTGCCTGTTGGCGGCATCCAGTGTCTCCATGGCGGAGGAAGCCCGCGAGCGGGCGCTCACGTTGTGTGCGGTATGCTGGATAGAAGGGCGAACTGCTGCGGTGATGCGATGGCGGGTCTTGCAGACTTATGTGCCAACCCGCTCACTCGACCCCAGAATCGTGAGGTTGTGCAAGGGCGACCCCAGCGCAGTGTGGATATGCGCGCGATATCTCTCGGATCCGGCGCCTGCGTCCACCAGCGAGCGTGGGCGGTGGAGGTGGTGGTGGTGGAGATGGTGGAGATGGTAGCAGTGGTGGGATCGCGTCTGGTGGCCGTGGAAACGGAAGGTGCGGTGCGGTGCGGTGCGTGTGGTCTGTATTCCTCCTCTTGCGTGATGCTCGATGCTCGATGCTCGATGCGGCGGCGGGGGGGCGTATTTGGTGGAGAGTGGTGCGGTTTGTGGCGAGGCGCTCGCACGAGGGTCAATGGGCAGCTGGGGGAGAGGTGCTGTCGATGGGGAAGGCGCGATGGGTCGTCGACGAGGTGTGGCGGAGGAGGAGGGTCGGACAGATGTGACAGTGGCATGGACCAGAGCGGCGACGACAGCAGCAGCGGCGCAGTCCCGTGATGTCTGAGGGGAGCCCTGGAGAGCAGCGGTCGACTCACTCTAGCAAAAGAGATCGGAGATGGCAGCCGACAGGGCTCCTGGGTCCTCTCTCCTCGCCCGGCCGTCCCCCAAGCTCTCGCCGGGGAGTGTGACGAAGGGCCAGGACCAGGATGCGATGCTCCGGGGCAGGGTATGGCAGCTATCGCAGCTGGCCACGGCGGGCCATAGCTGGCCATGGCCTGTTTGGGACTCCAGCCATGTCTGGGGTCGCCTCTCGCTTCCGTGCCGCCTTCACCTTGCCTTGCCGGGCACTGCGAGAGATCGATTCAACTCATCTGTCGCGCCCCCAGAACGCCTCAACGCGCGACTCGGCAGGGCATGGTCCGCGGCCTGCATCCGGGGTCTCGAGCGTGTATGGTGTATGTGTGCGTGGGAAGACAGCAGCCCATAGCGTCCAGCGTCCAGCGTCCGGCGTCCGGCATCCAGTATCCAGCCCACCGCCCACTGCCCACGGCCTACAGCCTACAGCCCATAGCCCACAATCTACCACACATGTAGGTCGCCAGCGCGCGCAGGCAGGCAGCCGAGGCGTGCCCGAACGCACCCCCCGATGACCCCCGTGGCTCTCTCATCCCGCCCATCGCCTGCCACTCTCCTGCCGGCGCAGGCCCGAGGGCGTGGATCGAATAATCGCAGAACGCAGAGGCCCGTCAGCGATTCGATCGATGGGGGACGTGGGCCCTAGCCGGGGGCCTGGCTGCGTTGCTGCATGGTGCGACCAGGTGGCCAGCCCCTCGCATCCTGCCAACCACGCCTCAGCACTGGAGACTGCGACGACTGCGAGTGAATGATTCATTACCACCAGCGTTGCAAGTACCGTCTCCCGCCAGTGGGCGTCCCGCCAGCACGGCGACAAGCAAAGTCAACCCCACACGATGCTGAACTCTCTGCGCGCCTCGTCCACTGCCTCGCCAGCCGTCGCGGAGTCTTGCCGCATCTCGCTCGTATGCTCACCGATCCCAGATTCAGGCTTCTTAAATCGGCTGGCGCACGATCAGCTGTGAGCCAGCGGGGACAGCGGGCGTTAGCCTGCCCAATCTCCATCGTGTTGAGGCATCCAACGCTCAGCGGCGAACCGCAGCCAAGCCGCTCGAATCTTCTTCTCGAGCCCCGTCACAGGCCAAAGCGCGGCCAAAGGCCCCCCCGTCCACGACTCATGTTCCCAATACCCCCAATGCAACCATCATGCCACTGCTCTTCTCCATTCCAGCACGGTGGCGCCCGCACACCGCACATCGCACCCGTCACCCTTCAACTCATTTGCGCGCTCGGTTACGTCAGGCCACAAGCCCTTGACAGCACGCCGACTTGTTCAGCGTCTGCATGTACGTCCGCTCCAAAACCATGTGCCAAGTGCAACCCCGTGGTTTCTGTCGCCCACAAAGAGCCACCTGGTTGCACCCAAAGTCCAATTATCCGTGCTGACTGGTCATGCCTATGCGTGGTGCCGCTGTCAGAAAAGGCATGAGCGGGACCTGGTCCGGGGATCTGTATCCACGCCTCCACGCTGCAGCACTTGTATCTGCTATCGACAAGCTTTATACGGCGATTCGATTGCATCTTACAAATGTTCCAAACCTGAAGGCTCCGAGTTTCACCCTGCTGCTGAGACCCCTCCAATAGCCGTTGTCTAGGACGCCTTGTTCTACAGCACGGCTACGCGCAGGCGAACCAACGCACTCTTTTCCTCAGCAGCTGCCAAATCCCAGTTCCTCTAAAGTCATCCTTCCGGCGCTGGTCCACACCGCATGATAGCACGCAAGGGTGTGTGATGCCATCGGTTGTTGTATTTGTAGCGAAGCCCAAGCAGGCATAACCATGACGTTGCTCGCATTCAAATCTGGGCAAATCAATGTACGTTCGCTTGACTTTTGCTGCTTTCTCCGCACGGCATTGCACCGAATTGCAGCATTACACCGCAGCACGATCGGTGGCTGTCAAACAAGCTTCCAAGGCCATCCGGCCTCCAGCAATGCGAGAGGTCGAGGAACGCCACTGCGAAAGTCCATCACGGACCCATCAGCCATGTGCTCCTGTTCTAAATCTGTGTACGCTTTACCGACATCTTACTGCGAAGAGTGTTTGGTAGTGGGACATGTAGGGATTTGAGATTATGTTAACAGGCTACCATACGAACCGTGTCCCATCTGCACGCACCCGATTCCGATGAGATCTAAAGCGAGGGGGGCTTTGGGCCACGCGTTCTGCAATGAATGCATGTCACCACATGTTCAAGTTTCTCAAAGTCAATTCATCCCCAACGTCTACGTAGACATTTGCTCACGTTGCAAAAACTTGCTCGGAGGGCACGATCTCCACTAGCTCCCCGTTTCGAGAGATCCCTTACGGGTAGATTTCCGGTAGCGATCATGTCTTGTCAGATCACTATTACGCTACAGGGCATTGTACCGATAGAAGGCGATCGAGGCATCTCCGTTAGCTTGCTGGATCCTCCGGTCTGTCATTGCCACGCGATGGCCCAACATCTCGTGTTTCAAGCCAGGCAAAATGATTCAAGCACAGCCTAAGTCCACAGAGAGGTCGTCTACCGCCTGGCTTTGGGCATCAAAGTGAGGGTTGTTGACAGGTGACAAGTCGCATGGGTTTCTAGACGAGGTCAAGCGTGCCTGTATCTGGATGATATAACCCAGGTATGGTACATATAGCCCTGTTTGTATACTCTGCATCCTCAGGCTGCACGTCAGGAACACGAGGAGTCAAGCTTCAAGATCAATAAACATCCAGGTTCTCTTGGGATCGTCGTCGCAGTTAGTCCAGGCTAAATGGTCATCTTCCTGCGGTACAGATCAAATGTTAATCATGGTGATAGGCTTGACTGTCGAAGTCACCACGTTGTGTCATGAAAAATGACATGTATTTCGATCACGAGTCCTTGACATGTTTCTCGGGCTGGTGCCTAACCTTCGCCCACAGTCCTAGAAGCAACACAGCAGAGATAGTCCACCAGTATTCGACCCTACTCGCTCGACTGTGTTGACCGCGCAACGGTCCGATGATATGATATAATTAGACACGATACTGAGCCCTATAGGCCACTGCTGATGGCATCAGCACGACATTGCCGGCTCTTTATGTGCCGTTGATTTGTGAGCCCATTTCGCACGGCAACCGGCCCTCTCATTGGCTGGCACCCCAGGTAAGTGCACCATCTCAACAACGCCCTGTCCTGCTTGTTCAGTTAGTACAATCCCGAACGGGGTCTCGGATGTACCTACATGAGTAACAAGAAACTACGACAAGGAGCATGCTTGCTATCTGGCAAGGTTCATTGAGCAATCCTACCGGGAGATATCTGGACCAGGGCTTTAATATATTGGGAGGTCCGTATATGCGCCCAGCTCGCAGGTCGATCGACTTCAACACCAAAACATGCCCCACACTTCTGCGGAGTTCAAGATGCCCCACATCTTTGACTTTCACACCCCCATGCTGGTTAGACGTGCTAGTCAAGCAAGTGTAAAAAGTCATAGGGCTTGAGGTTTACTTGATTAACTGCGCGTGTTACAGAACGGCATCTTGCGCTTGCTACAAGCAAGAACACGTCGTTATACCACCTAACCCCGCTAGTCACGGAAGGTTGTCACGCATCCGTATCCGTCTCCGACCACGCTTCACAGTCGTCTAATAACAAACACGCATCTCGGATACGTGAGCGAACCGGTCATCCTAAGCACGTCGTATGTACGCAAATGGGCGTAATTCAGAGATGCGAGAACAGTCAAATAGCGATGCCCGAAAGCGTATACTGCAATCCCCAGCTCAGACCTCACGCTACGAGCGAATCTCTACATTGAGATAATGGCAAATCTCCACATCTTGATCGATCGATCGCAAAGCTTGGCTCCAGTCGCTGCCCCTGCATCCTGTCGTCCCGTATTAGCAGCCCGCACCCATTCACATTCATTGGCCAACAGGAAACCAACTTGAGCCATTTTGTAGCGAATGCTACGTCACCCTTGCGATAAAGACCAGAAATTGTTCTGTCCCGCTGCATCGTACGACTTGTGCTGACGCCAAGGCCACGTTTCGTCTCCCGCTGTGAGGCGTTCCAGGCAGGTTTAGGCACTTACCGTCGCGGACGCTGGCGAGATGAGATTGACCGAGTTTTTTCCTCATTCTTGTTTCCGACGCAGAAGCGCGCAGGGTTCGAGGCTGCAGCAGCCCAAGTCACGATCCTTTTCGGAGCGCTGCAGAAGAGCGGCGTCGATCGACATGCAACTCCTTTTTTCCAGCATTGCTGAAGATGTCGTTGGAAGAGCACCTACCCATAAATCCTGAGCGATAGAGCGCGACTCAATATGCACCCCTTTTACTGCCTGAAGCATTCCAAAAATTTGGAAGGTGTGCAATGCATCGATGTTGCCGTTACAAAAGGCTTATTTCCGTGCCTACATAATCGTCTAGGTTATGCCCTCTCCCAATGTCGCTTTGCCTCTTCGCTGGATGCGAACACCCGCCCGCACGACCATTTATGAAGTCATGCATCTTACATCGTGATTTGCCGCTATGCGCCGGAGACTAATTTGTGCGCTTCTTGGATTAGGAATTTGATCGCCAACGACTTCCAAGGGTCGGAGATGACGAGATGCGAGATGCGTGCCGCTTCACAAGATAGGATCTTCAGCGCGCTGTTCTCCGGGGGGAATTGTGAAACACTGCGCTGTCTTCCAGAAGGCAGATCTTAGTTGAAAGGGAAAAAACCTATGATCGTGAATCATGAGCATACTTGCTCAGGAAAAGGAGATCTTCCACCTAGAAGAGCCTCGCTGAAGCTTCAAGAGCGGCAACTTCGACCACAAAGCGCGAGCACGGTAGGTATGTGTTTCAATATTGACATTGCTATGTGGTAGGTCTGCGTTTCCCATTACTATGGTCATTCCCTTTGTATTATCAGTTCCAACTCAAGAGAAGAACAAATACTGGAGTTCCGTCATATCCCCAGGCCTGCTCGCTTATGAACAAAGTGGCAAGCAAATTACTATGACCAGTTTGTTCTCCTAGCCATCGACGTGTAGATTGGAAGCCAACGGGCTAGATTTTCCAAGGAGCGCGCTTCCTCCGCAAACAGAGAATGCGGACATTGTATAGGGTCTCTATTAAAGATCGCAAGTAAATTTCAAACAAACTGCAACGCTACCAACAAACAACCTCGTCTCCAAAGGCTCGGATTTCTACCACTGCAGCAACTTCGTGTTATACATATGATCTGATTCTCGCTAATGTATGCATGCTTGCTTTTCTCGATCAGTATTCACTGCGTCTACCGACTTCTGTCGTCTTTGAAATTACTGTCTTCGTTATTTTAGCTTATAGGGAGGGTGACCTACTATCTGTGCCTCAACGGGATATCCACGATAGGTTTCTATCAGACACCCCACTAAACGAAATTCGAGATGTGCGAATCGCGTCAAATGGCCACGATGGTTCTGATTCTGACTGCTACAAGCAATGGCAGCCAGCAGAATCAAATCATATGCCTATTAGTCGGTAAGTATTAGAGGGTGTTCACTTTGTCTCTTAACTTTTCTATTATCATCTTAAAGTGCTGTTTATTCTTTACGACCATATTTTAAGCCCAAGCCGTTCAAATCGTACAACGATTATTTCGATGGCGTACCGTAGATCTACACCTTTCATTACCTTCCATGACTCTTAGCACTTTCTTTTACCTAAAGGATAGCTAACGCCGCCGTACTGCTGTTCGATATGCAATCTTGGAGCCAGACGTCCGCAAACTCCGATCGCATTCAAACATAGAGCTCAAGTTAGGGACAGTGAAACTGAAAATACATGTAAGACAGTTTCTCAGTCATAAGTCAGTTTTCAGTTTCTTGTTTAACAATGTCTGCGCATACGTCGGATATGAAATTTGGTTTTACAAATAGTGTGGAAATCTTCAAATTTCCTACAACCTCTACACAACTTCCTTCTACCTTTCTCTCTGCAGGTCCGAAGGTAATTACCTTTCGATCTATACAGGTATGAGTCGAGAGTGATGACGGGTCAGCAGAGGTCCGTGCGACCGACAACGTTGTGTAACCTTTACACCAGCAGACCCTGGTTTTTCCTACTGCACTTAGAAGCCTAAGCCTCCAGATCACTTCAAGCCACCAATACACGATCGTCGCAAGGGCTCCTCGAACCGTTCTTTTTCCCACCGTTGCAGCCGCTGAAGTTCAGGATTCGACGTTAAAAGAGGGACCCGAGCTAGTGGAACCCGAATCCGAACGCGAAGCTGCGCACCTACCATGTACATCGGACTTCTTCAAACTCCCTTCAGGGTCTTTTGGTCACAAACGTTCCAACGCAACGGTTCAGATAGATTTAGGGCTGGATCTACCGGATGCGCCCGAGATCTATCGTCTCCGCTGTTCAAGGATACATACCGGTCGTGAGCACGATTCCATTCGGGCCGTTTTTGTTCGTTAGCACTCTCGATTGGGTAGGCGCCTGTTCATTTATGTAGGGCAGAATCGAATCGATCTATCAAAAGCTAGACATGAACGAAAGTGCACACGAGAACTTGCTAACTTTGTTTGTACGGACTGTTCACTCACTGTTGTCATGAGTTGACCCACATCGTATGCGAACACACCACGCCAAGCCTTCGAGACAAGACGATACAGGCCTTATCAGGCTTCTCGAGACGAGGCAAGACTCAGCTCTGAGCAAGCCCCTCTTCACTTGCTGGAGTTGGGGCCCGAGGGGAATAGAGTTTCCGTTAGGCCGTCGGGACGTGGGCCCGAATATCTGCTTTCTTTTTCGAGCGTTGAGGACCCTGCGTTTCTGCTCGGGGGAAATGTCCACTTGTCAGATACTCTCTCATCCTGTCGATCCTCTTTATTGGATACTGCTTACATCTTGCTCTAGGGTCGGATGTCTCGAGATTGTAGGGATTGGTCATGCGAAAGCGAAAACGAATTGGAATCTCTTTCCCGAGTCCGAGGATTATCTCTGTACGCCTGCCACGTATGGACCCTTAAATTGCTGCCAGATTGATTCTTCCGGGTGAGATACTGCGTGAGCATCCGTTGGAAGGATCCCTGTCGATCTCTCGTAGAACCAGAAAGATTCGAGATCCCAACTAGTAGCCAAACTCCAGCGAAAGCAAGTTTACATTTGCAGCACCCTGAGTCTTTGAATCGTCGATTCACACTTGCGGTACTAGAAGCATCTAGGCACCTGCAGAGCAACTGACTTGAAGACTGCCAAAAAAACATGTTTGTTCTTCGCTTCTGAACCTCGGAAAGCGGAGGTGAGCGCTGCACATGCTCGCACCTATATTTCTCCGAGGATGTGCAACATACAGATGAATAGTATGTCTTTGTGCCTTCACTCGAATAAGGTTTGAAGCACTCTCTAGCACCTGCAGAGCGCTAGCACAAGCCTTCCATTCGTCAAAATACGTCATCGAAGATGAGATGGACGGTGGCGGCGATTAGCGAAGTGAGCATTCTGCTTTTTCCAGCGTGTCCAGTCGTGGCGCCAGCTCTGCGTGGAGAAGGAAAGTGGAACCGGGACCGAAAGTTTAGCGGCGTGCAATAAACGTTGAATCCCTCTTGTGTCCTTTTTCTCTTGCCCACCGCTCCGCAGGCACATCAAATGACACCCCTTCCAACGCCGACATATACCCACCATGGCTTCAGCGACTCTGACTCCTGACGAGCGCCCATGCTGTGTCCTCCTCCTCGGATCTTTTCCTCGATGCGGACCGAGAGGACTACGACCTAGACTATAGGCTACCGAGCTATACCGGCAACCTCTTCGATGCCGTTGAGACGATCTTCTGGGACGATGTGTACCCAACACTCATCCACAATCTGGCCTCTACCGGAGGCGATTGGATCCCGTTTGATCCGAACTGGGTGTGTAACGAGGTTAAGCACGTCGCCGAAGCGCTGTCACGATGGCGGTATCTAGAGTCCTCGTGCCGGTCTCTTGGTGGCTCTGGTCGGGCAGAGTTTCAAGTCTATGGACTGCAGTAACCAGGAGGTATGTGCTGGTAGGACCTTGAACGCTGTTGATGTCCGCACAGTTCGGATACGCCGAGAGAGATCGAGCTTTCATGCTTGACTCTGGAGCGATTTGTGGCCTTGAGTAAGCTCCTGCGTATCGCGTTGCGATTGTTTATCCGAGGCATCCGCACCCCAGTCGTCTGCTCCATCTTCTGCATCATGGCAGTCGAGCCCCTATCCATCCTTTTCCCGTTTGGATCTCGAGGCCACAAGCTGCCCTACTCCCTCGTCCCTCCTACAGGAAACATTCGGTTTGAGTAGTGTCAAAGATAAGTGCTGCATGATAAGCCGGGTTGAGGGATATGCATACTATGGTTGATTTTCTCTAGATCGAAATACGTTGACCGTCCTCCACATATCCTTGGAAAAGAAAGTTCTATATTAGTATCCTCCCGATCATACTTGACGTGTGCTTGCATAGCCGGAGAGACAAGAAGTATTGTCAACCGTCCCATGTCTAGTCAACACTGCGAAGCTACTTCCTGATCTAAAATGGGCAAGAAGATCGAATAATCAAAGTAATCTGGCATCGAGTCTGCACCCTGTAATCTGGTATCGAACTCCATTCAAGCAAGCTGTTCCCCCTCGGAATCATGCGCAGCCGTTATTTAGGTGGCCTCGCTCCAATCAGGTTACCTCGTGCGCCTCCAGTACCGGTGGCAGAATACCGACATGGCCAAAAGCGTCACTCATATGGCAATTAATAGCGATGGACTAGTTCGGCAAAAAAAGGCCTCACCATGAGAAACGCCTCTTGAATAAACTTCGAGCTCCAATAAGTGCGGCTGGTCTTGCGATCGGTTACCGGACGAAGAATTCAGGACGAAGCCTCGAGTTCTTGGACGAAGGAAACGGTGTGCAGCTCTCTGAAAGATGATCGAATGACACTGCGAGGCTGGAAAAATACGTGCAAGTCTATGTATACGTGTCATGGCCTATTGTCTTTCTTGGTTTCGGCATTACACAACTTGGTTGATACGTCCTGGGATTTTAGATCAAAGTCACGTCCAGCTTTCGCAAGGCGGGCAAGTATATATCAGGAAGAGGTGAAGAGGATGCCGTGAGATATACAAAGGCGTACTGTATCTGGCCGCAGTCCTCGTACCAAGCACCTTTGGCACCCGGTACTTTCCTTGGAGCGGTAGCAATTTATTATTATCTTTAACTTATTCCCAGCCTTCTTCCTGTGGACTGCTGATTGCCTTTTGTGAGGGGACAGGCTGATTCTGTCCCCGGATGTGTTAATCAGTAATCCAGATGCTCGCTAAAAAAAACTATTCTCGTCAAATTCCGGAATTTTCACGAGCCGTAATTCGTTGTTTGCCTCGGTTGCTCCAAATATATCTGCCCCTCTAGAGATAAGGACTTGCGCAATTCGAGTAAAGTTTGCATCTAAGAACTCGAAAGAAGGAAGTAGTTCCTAAGTGTTAGAGATTTCAGTGTTAAGCTGTGTGAGTTGAGAAAGTACAGGAGTTCCTATGTGGTGCTATTAAAGCCATCTAGTTGTAGACTCTCAAGACGCAGCCATTTCGTCACCGCGTCTAACGCATATTTAAACAGAGCATAAGACCACATTGTGTCATTCTTAAGAAGTTCTGAATAGAATGTCAGAATTTGATACCAAAGTACCTAAAGTTGAGTTGCCCTTATAAGGACCTCTCGACAATGCGACTGATCCTCAAGCGCATCCATTATCAGATTGAGGGCAATGCTTATCAGCGATAGCCAAGCCTGGGGTATTTTTTCCGGAATAATCGCTTAGCGCTTAATTAAGAGAGATCCAGCCAGGGAGTTGGTCAACGGGGTGGCGCAAAACTTCTCTACGCTCGGCGCCTAGGGTCAGCCACATGCAACCTCGCCCATTGCACAAAACTCAATGTCAAAATATGGATTAAAACTCGGACTCTTATCAGATCGTAACATAAGACATAGACTTGCATGAGAGTAATGAGAGAGAAAAAAGAAAACGTTTTCCCAGTCAAGCTTTCTTCTTGAGCACGCCCCAAATCCTAGGCAAGCAACTATACGGATCATCGGCCACCTCAATGTCACCAGGGTTCTCCCACTCCCCAGCAGCAAGGATATCTGCCTTGATGTCCCGATTCAGACAACATCCGACGAGTGCGTTCCAAGCAGGATTCCAACAAACTATTCTCGTATTAGCACCTCCACACCCTTAATATGATAAAGAATACGTACCTTGCGCCATGGCCGTAGCAGCATCCTTATTCCTCTCATGCTCCCAAAACACAAAGCTGCCCCCCGGCTTTAACAACTTCCACACCTCCCTCATCACAGTCTTCACATCCCCCACCGAGCACAACACCTGAATACTCAGCACAGTATCCATACTCCCCTCTGCAATCCCCTCCCCTCTCAAAACCTCGCTGTCTTCAACGCCACACGCTAGAAGCTTGTACTTATCCTGGAGATCAAGTTTCTCGACCTTTGCAGCAATGTTATCTCCATAGTGCGGGTTAGGGTCAACGGCGTATATGAAGTCTACGAGGGATAGATCGTAGCGGTGGATTTGGTTGCCCGGTCCGGGGCCGAGCTCGAGGATTTTGCCTTGAGCGGCGCGGACAAGGGAGGGGACAACGGTGGTGTTTTCATAGGCGATGAAGCCGTTGGCTGTGCACGAGAATTAG
Organism: Herpotrichia juniperi; assembly: GCA_014905255.1. Taxonomy (NCBI): domain Eukaryota; kingdom Fungi; phylum Ascomycota; class Dothideomycetes; order Pleosporales; family Melanommataceae; genus Herpotrichia; species Herpotrichia juniperi. The sequence continues at coordinate 597,676 of BLYF01000131.1, forward strand.
TATGTAAGCGGTTGGGTTGAGGATAGGGACGTTACAGGTTGTGATGAAGAATTTTGCTACGGCGGCGTCTCGAATTTTTTGGGGGTGTGCGAGTGAAGCGAGGCCGTCTTTGCGGAGGGCTTCTTTGAACGCGATGTAGTGAACTGTTTTGGGGAATTAGTACGTTGGTGTTGGTGAGAGTGAGGAGGGAGAATTACATTGAATAGATAGCCAGATGAAACGGAATGGTCCGAAGAGGCCACTGAGGCGGGCTTTGTTGACCATGGTGCTTCAAAAAATGGTAAATTCAGTGAGGTAGTTTTAACTCGAGGAATGTAAACGAGGATGCGTGCAAGAAAGTAAAATGTGCGTAAGAATGTAGTAAACCAAGTGGGTAGCACAATATGTGTACGGGGAGATGGGGATGTTGGGGGGGGGGAAAGTGCGGAGCTGGTGTGAGGCATACTATATACCAAGTTATCGCGCGTCATTAAGTGCCAACCAGGATAGCCTAGTGCTTACATAGCCAAAGAGGGGAATACAACTCTTATCGTGGGTCTCGTGGGGAAACTCAGCGACCAGTCTCTTTTTTCCGTCACAGAATATTGTACTATTTCATGAGGATATTCCCTGACTACGTTTACGAAGACGAGGCGGAGCTAGCTATCAAGAAACCTCGAGAGCTGGCTAGGCCAGTGCCTTTCAAATTATCTCCTTTCCTTACCGAAGTAATAACGTCTGGTGCATTTTCAGCATAATTTGTAGCAAGGACAACATCAAAAATGACCCCAACCCCTTCAGAAAGCTCTTTGTGAGCACTTATTACGTGGTTACTTAGATTTTTAGAGATAAGCCTCGAAAATAACTCTTCCTTTCCTGAGAGAACTTTCCATGCGTATGCATCATTCGCATTAAGAATTATGTGTACTTTGGACGGTTTTACTACAATGCCTAGTCTGCCTTCTTCAACCTTGATAGTTTATTTCTGTTTAAGGGGTTGAATGCTTGCGAACATGTTCGGACAGGTTTCGCCGACACTCATCGCTCACCTTTCGGCGTTCGATGTTACTCTGTCGTGCAGGGATGACGCTAATTACAAATTACATCACGTGCTAGCAAGTGGCGCAGCAGCATCAACTATGCCGCCTCTTAGCATACTGTGATCCGAGTAACATCACAACCTTCTGTGGGAGGCAGGCTTTATGCTGTCGGTATTCACGACTGTTATGGTTACCTGCGCTCAACCATTCTCTTTGGAAGCGACGTGAAGAATTTGCATGACTGGAGGAGTCAGTGTTGATGGACTACCACAGTTCAAGTATGGTTTATCGCGGTCGTGGTCGCGGTTTGGAACTGTGGTCTGGGTACCGTACTTAAGATGAGTAATTCATCTTCAGACCATAGGTGAACTGTCGTCCTATCAATGACAATCGCGTGGTGATTGAGCAATTGGAAGCAATAGTATAGGTCCACTTCAATGGTTATGCAAAAGATTTTCTATATGCAGTATAGCGCGGCGCTCCGCTTTTCTAATAAATATTATAACCTTCTATGGTTCTGAAGCCTGAGGTTTTGTTGTGTCCACGATCGCGATAGAGGACAGGTCGCTCAAATGCTGCTCTAATCTTTTCATCTGATCGCTAAAATCTATGAAAAGCTATGGTAATTTTGAGTAGAGCTGAAGCCGTGAAAACTGTATCCAATGAAACCGTAAGAACCCTGTCTATAGATACACCACAACCATGTAGATATCTAGATGAGAATCCGCCCAGCGTGTTGGAAGGTTGAGAAAGGTCGCTTGCTAACGATGGTGGCCGTGGGCGTCTTTGTGCGCGCTGAAGATTGTTAGCTAGCTAATTAGTAGCGTATCCAGTTATCTGGTCGGATGTCCTTGAGCGGCGAACGAGCAAATGGAAGCATCTAAAGAAGCGATGTCGACCTCGTGACTCGCTTGCAAGGCTGCTCCCGACAGGCGCTCAGCCAGCCCTAGACTGCTCAGTGCTGAACAGGCAAGACGGCGTGGTACACAGCAGTATCCTTTCTTTTTCGTCTTTGGCGGCTCAGCTCCTCTCTTTGCAATAGACGATATGTCCAAGGTTTGTGGAGGAGGGGATGAAGGGTCCTGTCAAGCTGTCTTGACCACGGTTCTGGAGCTGTCAGAAGGATTCGTCCCAAGGAACGTCGATGCACGACACGAGGCGTGAGGCGCGATGGAAGTCGTCAACTTGAATCGTGAGACACCAAGGCGGGTGCGGCTGCGGCTGCCCTGAGGATATGACAGGGGGTGCGGAGTGCTGATCGCGCAAGAGTGGTCTCGAACTGGGCGCTTGCCCAACGCAGTGCCAACCTCACCTAAAGAAGTGGCCATTTCTCTGTCGAGTCTGTGTCTGGTGGCACCGTGTTCCGCGCAAACCCACAAACGCACACTCCCGCAATCCAGGCTCTGCGCACGCCCTTGATTCTCATTCTCATTCTCATTCTCATTTTCGTTCTCATTCTCGTTCTCGGTCTCGGCCTCTCCGGCTAGAACCTTGACGCGGCAGCAGCAGCAGCTGGAAGCTACTGGCCTCGCCCTCAGCCCACATATCACACCACCAGTCCCACCACTCTTCACTCTTCACCGTCTCTCCCCTCTCCCATACGCGCGGAGTCTGAACCCCGGCCAGGCACGAGGAACGCTGCATCTCGGTCCGTTGTCCGCTCGCCTTGCTCCTGCCCAATCTGCAGCGCTGACTGTGTGTCGAGGCCTGTTGTGGATGCATGGCATGATCTGATCGGACCGTGACCCCAACATCTCCAAGTACCAAGTACCCAGTGCTAGCTACTGGTAAGACTGCACCCTCTCGGTGCCCGCACCGCTCTCTCCCACTCCATACCCTTTGCTTCTGTTGCTGCGCACTGTCCACAATGGATGCGACGAGCTTTGACGGCGCCCCCGACGGCGCTCTTGACCTCGACAGCATCGCTGTGTGTCCGCCGGCGCCCGCTTCTTTTGTTCGCGACTGCTAACTGTGCGCCACACAGGTCGGACCCTACTGCGTCTTCGATGCATTCAAACCCTCGCTGAACTCCAACAAGAGCCCCCAGCCATCGCCCGAGACTCCCGCGGGGAAGAGCCGAGAGAAGATGGAAGGCCCCATGATGTCTAACGAGTACGCCTTTGGAAACGGCATGCGCCCGTCATGGCTCACCACCGCTGGAGACGACATCGCGCTGGCCGCGCCTGTCGACGAACTACCCCGGAGCGACTGGAACGAGTGGATGCAATGGGACCCCGCAGCCTCGCAGAACTCAGAACTCAAGCCTCTGCACGTCCAAGGCCCCGCATGCTTCCTCAAGCAGGACCAAAGACCCCCTCCACTTTTCAATCGTCGCAACAGCTCCCAGTTGCGCGAGCCCCCACTCACCCTGTCGAGCGACATACCCACATCGGCACCAATGCAAGGACGCACCGCCTTCACATTCGGAGAGCAAGATGAGATACCTCCAGCGTTTGCATATGGTGGGAATGTGCTGAGCTCTCCAACCTCTGTCCATGCCCAGCAACAAAATGGCTACTACTCCCCCCCGCTTTGGCAACAACAGCAACAGCAACAGCAACAGCAACAGCAGCAAGCCCCCGAAATCTTCTCGGCCCAAAGATTTGATTCTTCGGCCATGTCTCCTGTCCAGGCACCTCCAATCTCAACACCAAGCCTCCACCACAGCCCCAGCTCTCTTCACAATGGCCAAACGAGCCCATCATCCACGCACTCGTCCCCGGAACCAGCACCAGCAAATCCCAAGAAGAGAAAATCGTCGTCAGAGGATGTGGAAGAGGGCTCAACGGGACGGAAGGGGAAGGAGCAGCCAGTGAAGAAGACGGCACATAACATGATCGAAAAGCGTTATCGGAACAATTTGAATGATAAGATTGCGGCGCTGCGTGACAGCGTGCCCAGTCTACGGGTTATGTCACGTGGAAATGGTCAAGGGGCAGAAGAAGATGACGACCCAGAAGATCTCGAAGGTCTTACTCCAGCCCACAAGCTGAACAAAGCTACTGTACTCTCCAAAGCGACCGAGTATATCAGGCATCTTGAGAAGCGCAACAAGCGCCTACAGGACGAGGTTAATGCCATGAAGGGCCGTCTGGACAGCTATGAGAAACTAGCGATATCTGGCCCTATGGGCATCCACGGCTCGGTCGGCACTCCGGACGCAAGCAGGTATCAGGAGGACCCGTTCGCACCTCCGCCTGGAATGGCAATGTCTGGCCCACCTCAAGGCATGATACCAGTACCCGACAATATCGCCAATCTTCATCGCGGAATCCCGCCACAGCAACACTATGCACCTGCATATCCCGCATATACCAATGCTGGTGGTCGCCAAGGTCTCTCTGGTCCTCCATTGATCAATGGCCGGCGAAGCAGCGGAATGGTTGGAAAGCTGATGGTTGGCTCCCTTGCTGGTCTTATGATTATGGAAGGCCTCCAAGAGCACGAGCAGTCCAGTAACGCGCCTGCGCGTCGCGGCCTGCTAGCGCTGCCCATCAATCTTGCCAGCTTCCTCACACCCAAAGTCTCATTCGGAGCCGGAAGCGCCCAGATACCCCTTGCGAAATTGCTACTTATATTTGGGGCTATCTTCTACATTGTCGCACCATTCCTCGACTTCCGATCGAAGCCGAAGAAGAAGTCTGCTTTTACAATTGTCTTGGCTCGCGCCCCATCGCTCGCATCTCCTGTTGAGGTTCGTCGCAAGGCATGGCTTACTGCTATCCAAACTGTATGGGTCCCCCAACACACGTTCTTGTTGGAAGTAGCAGCGTTAGGCTTGAAAACACTCAAGCTTAGTACGCGCAAGTTGATTGGCTGGGACGGATACGCATTGCTCACTGGTATCACGAGAGAGCAAGAAGCTGCCCGCGTCAAAGCATGGCACATCGCGCTGGATGCCCAACTGACTGGGGGCGACGCGGAAATCAGCATAAGCCGACTCGTGCTCACACTGATGGCTTCTGGAACACTGCCAGACAGTCCAGGACTTCTCATGCTCAAAGCGTTGCACATCCGAATCCTGCTATCGGAGCTTGCCAACGCTGGATACGGATCGTGGTGGAAATTCGATGCACTGAGTGCCAAGCTTGCTCGAAGATACTGGAACGCTGCTCGCAGTGAACAAAAGATCGCTGCCAACATGGCGTCAAGGCCCGATAGCAACACTGAAGCTCTCCCGGAACACCTCGTGGCATTGCTAGAGAAGGATTGTGATGATGTCCTCGTTCCCAGCATAATCCAACGCGCATGCAATCTAGCATGGAACAAGCCCAGCGCCAAGAACACGACACTGGACGAGTCGATGGATGGTGTGGTTGAGGACTTTGCCATATCTTCGCCTCTCGACGCACTTGCTGCCTGGTATTCAAGCCATGTGCTCAAGCGTAGCCTTGCCGAGTATCTTGGCTCCAAGAGCCAAAAACCAAAAGAGAGCGTCAAGCGCGACTTGCTGCTTGCCGTAAGCACTGCACCTCCAACTTCTCAAGCACGCGTGAGGGCACTAGTTGCACGAGCAGTTGTGCTGGACGAGCACAAATCTCAACACATCGCTGCAGCTGTGGAAGCCCTACCTTCAATTTCAACAGATGCCACAAATTCGCCTCGCGCAACGCTCATCAACCTTGTGGGCGACGCACCAGTAGCAGAAGACGTCTGGAAAGCTCTCACATTAGCGAAATGCCACGACCTCACATGTTCTTCAAGCATTGAAGCCCGTCGACGGGCCGCCAGCGTCGTAAATCGCACCTTCCTACCAGAAGTCAGCATGACCCTTCTCAGCTTCGTCGCTGGGTACAAAGTTCTCAATCACTTCGTTCGGGACCCTCTGTTGCAAGCGGAAAGCAGCTTAGGACTTGAACGCCTGGCAAGCTCACTGAGGTTGTGGGTTGGACACGAGACGGGGAGACGGAGTGGATTGTCGAATAAGGTGAGGGGAAGGATGATTGGGTACTGTCTTGATGCTACTAAGACGCTCGTTGGCCATGTGGAGCCGGAAGAGATCGATGATGGGTATGTGAGTTCGAGTGTGAAAGACGATTAATTGCGCCGCCGTGCGTTCTTGTTTCTTGATCTATCGATATCCGAGCATTACTTAGGGTTTGGCGTTTGTGGGGTGCCTTATGGGCTTGTGCTTTCTTCTATACCTCCTGCTCCTCTCTATTGTTGACTTTGGGTCTTGAGCGGCCGGTGCATTACACGACGGTATGAGGTATACCGCGAGTACGAGTAGGTTTCATCACTCGTACACGGTGATAATAGATTCTATAGAATCCACCGTTTGCTCTAAACTTTTTATCATTGCATGGTAATGCATTGTTGGTCTCGAACAACTTCATACTCGAGTGATGAGAGATGCACGCTCACCTGGTAAACTTTAGTCCCACGATATAATTCCACTATCATAGTAACGCCCCTCCGTGCCGGAAAACCCACCGTGCCGAAAAATATAAGGGGTACTTTGACTTTAAGCAGCTTAAGCTCTCTATACGTGCTAATATCTGTTATAATTATATATAGGTCATAAAAGATACCTACTCCTGAGCCCCTTCGACTTTTTCCACCTAATAAAACAGGTCTACACTGTTGCTATTGCGCATGCTTTACAAAGTGCTATCTTTTACAGCATATTAGTATTCCTTTGCTACAGCGCTACTGTTAGGCTCTTACTGCTCCTAGTACCTATAAAAAGGTCTTATCTAAGCTTTAAAGCCTTGCTATAATGCTGGAATATCATTACTAGCTATATAGCTGCTATAGCACTTAAATTTATGCCAAGTTGGTCATTAAGACCTGCCATTGGATATTAAACCGACTTTGATAATAGTAACAACACTTCGCATTCGCTTTGCTGTTGGTACGTCCCATTAGGTGAACGTAAAACTCTGATTGCCATGAACGTGCGCTGTTCCTATCTGTTGTCCAATCTTGCTGTTCTGGTTGTTGAATGTGGTGGCCAGACTGCTCTAAGTCAAGGAGTGAGCCACGGGAGAGAGACACTGTCCAATTAGAGTATACTTACATTTGATTTCATCGCCTCTGAGATCGCAGTCTCAAGATACTTGTCTTGGGACGCAGCAATGTCTTTCAAGACGGGGATGCCCCCGTTTGCGTCGATCTCGGATACTTCGAGTCGGCATAGGTTTTGTTGTTCCAGCTTGACCGCTGGAAATATTTCCACCAGATTGTTGACCAGGTCGATAATGTCCTCAATCAGCCTTTTGAAGTGTTTCTCTTCGTATAGTGCCCACTTCATCTTCTGCCGCAGCGCACTCCCATTTTGCCGTTTGATTGACAGGTCGCGCATCTTCTTGTGCAGGGAGCGCCCTATAGGGTCCATGTCTGATTGTGCGTCAAGAACCGTTAGGCTCGAGTCGTTTGGATTTGCGCGGCTCTTGAACTTTCCAGAGATCTTCTCTGCATCTGCAAACAACTCTAATATCTGTCCTAGTAATCTCTCAGCCTTAGGTATATCTTCTGTGGGCACCGTCGCTATTTGCAGAGATCGAACGTTTTCGAGGTCGCCGCTTAGACCAACGGCTTGGCCCCATCGGGAGAGCTGCAACCTTGCGTTGTCCAGCTTAAGCAGACTGGTTTGGAAGTTGGTACCAAAGCTGCGGCCGAGTTGGACGTATTCAAAGGAGTCCACGGCGTTGTTGAAAAGGCCGGCGAGGGCGACGATGCCGACAGTAAGTCCACCCACTTCCATGGTGGGGCCGGATAGTCAGAGAGTAGTGCAGATATAGAGGCACTAGCTTAAAGATCTAAGGAATTAAATTGTCAAGGGCAGATGCAGGAATGAGGATCCGACAAGAACAGCAAAATGTAGGCGACAATATTCGTATGTGTCAATGTTCTGATCTGATGGAAGCGCTGCTAACGCCAATCAGCTGCAGGATCGCTTGCCGACGCTGCCTTGCGGACTGCATCTGTCACGGCTCTCAGATAGAGGCCTTTCATAACCAGCACGTTCTGATCATGTATGCTGTTGTTATCGCGCGCCCTAGCTCTCTTCCTCCATACACCGTTCATAACACGTAGTTGGCCCTTCCTCTGGCTAGCATGAACACGTCCGTAGATCGTCAGCAGCAGGTCAGCTTCACTAACGGAGCGGCGCCGGTCGCGATACAAGCTGGCCAGTATAACGTATATGGGAACAACACTGTGCAGTAAGTTTCGATCGAGCGTAGTCCTGTCCATATGTAGCCCGTAGACATACCTTGGTTGCTGACAGATGCAGATATGGTCAGGACCCGCTCAAGCTGCTACCGCATGCTGCCGAGGCACCCTTCAACTCATATACGAAGCAACACGAACCCACTTGCCTCCCCAACACTCGCGTCGATCTTCTCAAATTGATATACAACTGGGCTGACGGCCAAGATGAGCGATGCCTTTTCTGGCTGAGTGGTATGGCTGGCACGGGCAAGTCGACGATTGCGCGGACTGTTGCTCGTAACTACTTCAATAAGAAGCATCTTGGAGCCACCTTTTTCTTCTCAAGAGGCGGTGGAGATGTTAGCCATGCGGGTAAGTTCGTTACGAGCATTGCTGTTCAGCTTGCACACAACGCTCCGGCTCTCCGCCAGCTCATCTGCGACGCTATTGCAGAGCGTAGCGACATTGCAAGCCAGTCTCTCCGCGATCAATGGCACCAACTCGTCCTCCGTCCGCTATCAAAGCTAGACGGCAACAGCTGCCATTCCTCGTATGTTCTGGTTGTCGATGCGCTTGACGAATGTGACGACAACCATAATATCCGGATCATTCTACACCTCTTAGCTGAAGCTCAATCGTTAAAGAGGGTTCGGTTACAAATCTTTCTAACAAGTAGACCTGAGATTCCAATCAGATTTGGGTTCTGCCAAATACCAGATGCAGAACACCAAGACTTTGTGCTCCATAATATATCGCGGTCAATTGTAGATGACGACATTTCTATTTTTCTTAAGTATAATCTTAGACTTATTAAACAAGAATACTCCCTAGATGCTGGCTGGCCGGGCGAAGTAGTCATAGGATATTTAATCCAGATTGCAAGCGGACTGTTCATATGGGCCGCAACTGCCTGTCGATTTATCCGCGAAGGGAAACGATTTGCAGTTAAAAGACTTGATACGATTCTTCAGGGCAGTAACAGCGCTCCCACAGCACCAGCGAAGCACCTTGATGAGATCTACATTACTGTGCTTAAGCAATCCATCGCTCCAGAATACACGGATAAGGAGAAAGAAGAGTCATATTGCATGTTGAGACAAATTCTTGGATGCATTGTCATTCTACTCTCGCCGCTCTCTATATCCTCCCTAAGCAGGCTACTTTGTGCCACGAAGGAGGACATCAACCGGACGCTAGACGATCTACACTCTGTCATAAATGTTCCGAAGGACCCGACTCAGCCGCTTCGTCTCCACCATCCTTCTTTTCGTGACTTCCTCCTTAACAACGACCGATGCAAGGACCAGAACTTCTGGATAGATGAGAAGCAAGCACATTGGAAGTTAGCGGATATGTGTATACGGCTCATGTCGACCTTTCTTAAGCAAGATATTTGCGGACTGGGTGCTCCCGGTGTGCTTATAACTGAAATAGATAGCAATCGGGTCGAACGTAGCCTTCCCTTTGAGATTCAGTATGCTTGTCTCTACTGGATTCAGCATCTTCAGAAAAGCTGCGCTCAGCTTCATGATAACGACCAAGTACATCAGTTCCTGCAAGAGCATTTCCTTTGTTGGCTTGAGGCTCTCGGATGGATGAAGAAGCTTTCTGAAGGGATTCATGCTATCATTCTCTTGGAGTCTATTGCTGCCGTAAGCCGACTTTCAGTGTGGTATAGATCTTCTGCTAATACTTGTTTCTAGGAATACGAATGTCCACGCCTATCCGAGTATGTTTATGATATGAAGCGATTCGCGCTCTATTCCCGGCAAGCGATCGAGCACGCTCCCCTTCAGATATACCGCAGTGCACTTATATTTGCACCGGAAATGAGTCTAGTGAAGAAGCAGTTTAAGGATCGGATGCCTCAATGGGTGGAAATGGTACCAAAGGTGGAACAGACATGGAATGAATTACTGCAGACGCCTGAGGGCCATACTGATCCAATTAATGCTGTCACATTCTCGCCGAATGGCGCCCAATTGGCATCAGCTTCAGATGACCGGACGGTGCGGCTGTGGGACGTTGACACTGGCGCTATACAACAGATGCTCGAGGGTCATACCGGCTCTGTCCGAGCTTTAGTATACTCGCCAGATGGAAAACAGCTAGCATCAGCTTCTTCCGACTGTACAGTTCGAATCTGGGACACGGAAACAGGATGCCTTCAACATATTTTACAAGGCCATACTAAGTCGGTTCAAGCTATAATATACTTACCCAAGGGACAACAGCTAGCATCAGGTTCCGTAGACCATACTGTTCGGCTCTGGGACACTGAGACAGGACGTCTCCAACAGACTTTACAAGGCCATTCTGCATCAGTCAATACTTTAGTATTCTCCCTTAGCCCTCGCGGGTGTTGCCTTGCCTCAACTTCCAACGACCATACAGTCCGGCTCTGGGATACTGAGACGGCGACTCTGCGGCAGACGCTTGACGGACACTCCGATTCAGTCTTGGCTGTGGCATTTTCGCCAGACGGAAAGCGGATAGCATCAGCGTCGATGGATCGCACGGTCAGAGTCTGGGACACCGAGAAGGGAGCTCACCAGCGGACGCTAGAGGGGCACTCTAATTGTGTCAGTGCTGTGGTATATTCGCCCAACGGAAAACAGCTTGCATCGGCTTCATACGATGGAACCATTCGACTCTGGGAGGCTGAAACGGGAGCTTTACAGCAGGTGCTAGTGGACCACTCTGATTTGGTCTTTGCTTTTTTATACTCTCCTAATGGACGTCGCCTTTTCTCGGCTTCTCGGGATAGCACAATTCGATTCTGGGATGCAGATACTGGGACCCTACAGCAGATCCTCGTGGGCCACCATGATTTCATAGACACCATAGCGTTATCAGTTAACGGAAAACGGTTGGCGTCAGGTTCTGATGACAATACGGTCAGACTTTGGGATACTGGAATAGAATCTCTCCAGCAAGCTTCACAAGGCCACACTGATTACGTCCAGGCTGTAACATTCTCACCTGATGGGCGTAGCCTTGCTTCAGCTTCTTGGGACCATACAGTCAAGCTTTGGAATAGTAATAACGGGACTCTCCTGCGGAAACTTCGTGGCCACACTGATTGGGTCACAGCTGTCATATTCTCACCTGACGGACACCGGATTGCCTCGGCATCAAATGATGGGACGGTCAATATCTGGAACGCAGAGACAGGAGCACTCCTGCGGAAACTTGAGGTTCACCCCGAAGAGATCCAGGCCGGACGGCGGCTTGTATCAGCTGAATACAAATGCATAACCCAGGGCTCAGTTATAGCGTTCTCGCCCGACGGACGGCGGCTAGCGTCAACTGGATACAAAGACACAATCCGAATCTGGGATTCGGAGAAAGGCGCTCTCCAGAACACACTCAAGGGTTACCCCCATAGTATCAATGTCATTGCGTTCTCACCTGATAACTGCTGGCTGGCATCGGCATCTATTGATAAAAAAGTCCGAATTTGTAACGTTGAAACAGAAATCATAGAACAAGTTCTAGAAGGCCACACTAGCTGGATCGACGCTGTGGCGTTTTCGCCTGACGGGCGTAGGCTTGCTTCAGCTTCTAGAGATGACACAGTCATGGTCTGGCATACCGACACGGGAGCTCTGGGGCAGACGTACAGGACAGGAGTTTCAGAGTATTCATGGCTCGGTCACTACGGGTCGGTCAAGGCCATGACCTTCTCTCCAAATGGACGGAGGCTCATCACGAACCTAGGCTCCATGGACCTAGTAACTTCCAATTCGGGTTCTCACACCACGCACTGGTCTTCATACTCCCTGCCTAATTTCGATCGACATTGGATAATGTGGAATGGTTGCCGCGTTCTTTGGCTCCCGGTAGATTATCGGCCTGAATGCCAAATTTTTCACGGCAACTGCCTTGCAATGGGATATAGCTCAGGCCGAGTTATTATCATTGGATTCAAGACTGACATCAGCCCGATCCAAGGGCTTTCTCAAAACACTTCAGAGGCTGTATCTTGATAGCGGTTCAAATAGGACCGTTGGTCTATACCTTCTACTGAGCCGGAAATAGCATGTTTCGCACACTCAGCGCACATATAGGATCTTCAAACTCTCCGAGAAGGAGGCCGGAGAGCCGGTGGTGCAAGTGATGGAGTCGAGTAAGGTGCGTGGAGCGGAGTTATCGATAAGCTTTTTCCCTAGTGGGGCACATCAACCCCAAGTGAGTAAACAGTTCAACCTTTTCTCCACAACCCACATCTCAAGCGCCTCACATTCGACCCCCAAATCTCTCGCTATAAACCACCAACCCCTACCCACCCACTTCAAAAACTAAAAACACCCACAATCCTCACACGCGCACCACATCCCCAACCATGGCCACGGCCACCCCCTCCCCCGCACACACAACCCACACCCTCCCACCCCCCTTCACGCACTCCCCCCTCACGCTCCTCGCCCAAGGCGCAGAAGCCCTCATCTACCGCACGCACTTCCTCACGCCCACCACGCCCTGCGTGCTCAAATACCGGCCGCCGAAACCCTACCGGCACCCCGTACTCGACCGACGTCTCACGCGCGCGCGGCTGCTGGCCGAAGCGCGCGTGCTAGGCAAGTGCCGGCGCGAGGGCGTCAACGTGCCTGCTGTGCTGGGGCTGGATGCGGAGGCGGGGTGGTTGGTGCTGGGGTGGGTTGAGGGGGGGAGCGTGCGGGGAGTTTTGGACGGGTGGGTTGGGGATTCTGCGGGGGGGTTTGCGGGTGTGAGGGAGGAGGGGGGAGGGGAGGAGGAGCTTTGGGGGCTGATGCGTAGGATTGGGGA
>BLYF01000134.1:76245-101647 GCA_014905255.1 Herpotrichia juniperi
TGATAACCTTTAAGAGATGACGACTTCCCCTCGTGATTCTCTTCTCCCTATATCACTAAAAATAAACTCTTCCTGTAATGATAACCTTTTCCTTGCGTGATGATTAGCTTACTTTGCGACGATTATGGTTCTACTTTGTTTAGCCGTGATGCGGATGTTCTAGCTGCCGCTGTTATTACCGTAAGTAAGAGTAAGTGTTGCTGAACAGTGTTAGTATAAAGACGGTAACGTGCATGACCTGTTAATCGTGGTTTTGAAGCTCGTTGCGAGCTATCGTTGGAACTGTGGCTTGGGTAAACTGTCAACCATACTCAAGATGAAAACTCTGCGTAGGCAACTGTACATGCAGCTTCCTAGAATTTTTATCTCTACAAATTATACCAGCTGTTTAATGCACTCCTTTTTTATTAACTTTCATCACTATAGCCATCAACTTTATCAACGTAAGCCCTACGGGTTTTGCAGCTAGCACGCAAGTGCCTCTTGAATACGACAACGAGCTTGTGATGGACCTCTGCGACGCTATTACATCCTACGAACGACAACGATGACAACCTGTACTTCTAGAACATCTTAAATGCCATCTATGTCTAACTAGATAGACAAAGTACATTATGCTCTTACAGAGTTATAAAAGAATAATACTCACCGCTTATAGACGCTCTGCGCGCCCTTATAGAGCACTTGCAACTCTTAGCTTGACTCCCGTATCTCACAACCCTCGTGAACGACATTCACTACCCTCGCCCAGAGGGCCTCAACACTACGCTATCTAAACTCCACGTCTACAAGGAAACTATTCAAGAAGCAGAACAAGTCAGCGGTTTACAGCTCTTTTAAACAGGGGAGGAAATCTACTTAATCGATCGTGTGCGCAATTTATCTCAGAATCATGGCAGTGACGACAAAGGGAAAAGACATCAAGCACAACGCGACCCACAGAGTGGGGCGAGGCATGACCTGTTAAGAGCAGACAGTTAAGAAAAAGAAGGGGAGTAGTTCCTCTAATCTGTTTTAGACTAGTGTATAATCTCTCTGTTCGTGTTAGGGGTTCATATCTTCATTAGGGACCGCGAGTTAAGTTAATTTTAGTAGTGTCGGCGAGGGGACTGTTAATAGGGGACGCGCTTTCACGTTTCGCGAACCTTGGTGATGGAAGCCGTACATATTCTCCCGCCAAATTGGGTTTGTTAAAATCTTACACGCTCTAACCTCCTTTCGTCCCTTGCGTTGATTTAAGACTCGCTTTTACTCTAATAAAGAAGACTGGTTGCCCCCTTCTTGTTCTCTACCCTTGGCTTGCCTGCCTCCTTCTTTTGGATTTACCCATCACGCGCTTTAGTAAAAAGGCAGCACTTAGAGCTTACCTAAAGGCTTAGTAAAGTCTGGGAATGCTAACGCTCCGTTACAAAGAACAAAGTATTAATATACACAGATATTGTAGAAGAGATAAATATCTATAGATTAAGAGAGTTTTGTACTAGTAGAACACAGAGTTGTACTGTTATTCTGCGTTGTGCAGGGTGACTTTTGTGAGTGCTGCCTTTCTTGAGCGCAATGCTCCTAAATATTCCTAACTTGTCCGTCTTAAAATATTTTCGCTTAGCGATGAGCTTAGACCGGAACACCAAATCTATCTGCCACCTACCCACCCTAATATCACAACGATAAAGATGTCGCATAACAAAAGCAAGTAGATAGAAAGGTGCAGCAGGTCTAGTTGCACAAGTCCACTAATCTTCGTCTAACATTATGTCCATTTAGACCCTATCCCATTTGTTAAACAAATCAAATTCAATAGACCCCATGTCCTCAGAGCACACTTTCCGTTTTTAAATCAGAAAGGAGTTAATTTCATTTGGGAATAACCGTCAAGCGGGGTTGCATATTGTCTAACGTCCCTCCCTGTGGGGCGAGAAACCCCCCGCGACGAGAAAATTGAGGGGTACTCAGTGGGAACAATCACTCACGCATTTGAAGCTCTTCATTGGATAGTATCTGTTGGCTATCGAATAGTTCCAATTAGTTAGACGAACCTCCGCCAAAGTGGAGCTTAGCCTAGCTTTTGAGACTCCATACGACTTTAGCTTCACAACTCGATCCAGAGAATATAAAAGCATGTAAGAAGCAACACCAATCAGACTATTCGATTCGTTTTACTATTCAATTCCTTTCAACTACCTTACGCAAATGCAGCCTTGTTCTTCTCAACCCACTCCTCAAACTTCGTCGGCTCAAATTCGCCATAGGTCTTAATATTCTCCACCGCTTCATCGTGAAGCCCTTTCGGGTACCAACTGTTTGGCGGTACATTCTCCCTCAAACCCACCACCAACGAGTCCGCGGCTGGCTTTGGCAGGAAACTCAACTTCTCATACTCCCTTGCCTCATCATTCTCCTTAATATTTATTTCCTTCCCAAGTGTCTTCGCAATGATGCCATAGCCCTCGAATAAAGAGTAGAGTGTGGGACCGCATATGTAGAGGGGCTTGGTTGCCTGTCCCTTGACAATTAAGGCACCAGCGACGCGCCCGATGTCTTCGGGGGAGATGAAATCGAAAATGACGGTGGGGTAGAGGAGCTCGACTTCGCCGCTTTGGATGCCGGCTTTGTTCCAGAGTACATTGGTGTTGAAGTAGCCAGGCCTAAGGACAGTTGAAGCAACACCAGTCTCCTCGAGAGCAACCTCTGTTTGGGCGTGCAGTCGTGGGATAAGCAAGGCGTGGTTTGCTGACTCGCTAGCGGAGCCCTGCACACTGAAAGAAGACAGGAGGATGATGTACGTGATTCCAGCCTCTTTCAGAGCGGAGAAGGAAGCTCGCATGTGATCTGAACTTTTGTGGATGGTGTATACGAAGGCTGAGGTTGCACCGGATTGTTGGACGGCGGCTTTGAGAGAAGATGGGTCTGAGAGATCTGCTTGGACACGGGAGTATCCTTTTTCTCCTTCTAACAGACCCGGAATGGCTTTGCTGGTGTCTCGCATGGCGAGCCAGACGTGAGCACCGCGTTTATTTGCTTCGAAGGCAGCGGCACGACCTACGCCGCCAGTAGGCCCGAAGACAAGAACATTATTTGCAGACATGATGTTAGTTTTAGTGATGTTAATGAATGGATCTGTTAAGTGCCGAACGAAGATAGATGTCCTTAAATGAGGGGTAAGTATGCAGTCGTACAACAGGGTTTAGGTCCGAAAATGATAGTGCGCCTGCAGTTAGACCGAAAATCGTCCGATTTCCCATCGCCGTTTGAAGGGCGTCTTTTCGACCTAGAAAATATATTAGTTGCAAAAGTGCGAAACCAGCTGTATCCTGCCTTCTATATCGTAAAGTCTATTCTGGCAGATGAAGCGCCGCTTTAGTATATGCAAAGTAATCTTTTCGTCTTCATTCTTAAACCGATTCGTGGATAAGCTGTTCACTTGGGACTTTTAGTTACTCCCTTTGATCGAGAAAATGCACAAATTATTCACGGATGCGAGTCTTGACGAAGAGGTAGTGTGGTCGAGGGTGTATCTAAACAACCATGAATGTTTCTTGTCCATATTTCCGAAACCAGTGTACATATTTCTCAAAATCCTTCCTCGCCAATATTTTCTTGAACATTCCAACTCTTGAATATTTCCCTCCCCCTTCGGAACGTAACACTAATCCAAATAACGCATAGTGCAGACCACTGCCCTCAGGTGCAATAACACTCCCACATAGAGCAGGAAAGGCATCGATACTACCCGTTTGGTAGTCAACGAACTCATGCTCAACCGCATCCGGAACGACATTAATACCAACACTATCACCCATCTTAAAGCCAAGATCTAAGGCTTCAGGGTGGATTGGAATACCCTCATCAATGGCAAGCAGTGTGTCTGCAGCCCCATATATACTCTGCTGGACCCAATTGACACGCTGGGCGTACGCTCGAATAGTGAGTTCGCCGGATTTCACAGCACCATTCGGTGATCGTTTGTCCGCGAGCTCGACTCGACAATCCAGCACCTGAACTTCGAAGCTGATGCTTGGGTCTCCATTTGTATGTTGCCGGTCGAGTTTTACGGGCCCAGAAATCGCGGCCCAGTACCAACTTGGAACGCAACGTTGGTCGCGTGGTGGCCGAACTTCAGGCCTCATAGCCGACCACATAAGCGACACCGGCATGCCTGTCCGCCACAGCCCCGCGCAGTACTTTGCTGGCATGACCGCTCCAAAACGATCTGCCATACCAGCAATAGCAGGCAGCTTATCAGACAAGAATGTTATAGCGCGGTAAGTAAATCCCTCGGTAATCCTCATCCAAAATTGCAGCATATCTTCTACATCATACTTTCCAGCAATCAAAGCGGAAATAACTTGAGAGTTCAGATCAAATGAACCATACGCCCTGATCATCGGAAGGCTACTCCATCCATCGCTATAGCCGGCATATGACCCACTCATTTGGCAACTCCACTGCGTGTGCAAAGACCCAAAATCCACGACGCGGGGCGAGAGAACGTGTTCTTGGAATGTCCAGGCGCGTAGGTCGAGCGGGTCTGTCCTCTCAAAGGTGAAAGGGATGAGAATGAGCTTGCCCAGCTCTCTACCTACGCGACGACATGGGAGCTCGAATACCATGCCAGGCAGCTCCGCTCCAAGAGGTTTACGCTCGCCGAGAAAGCCATTCCATACTGCACTAGACCGCGTGGCAGCAATTGTGACAGTCACGCTACCGTACACCTTTGCCATCTGACCGATTTCGATGGATTGATTCGCTTCAGAGTCATAAATGATGCACAGCGCGTCGATCCAGAGATGTTCAAAACCGAGCTGGTTTGCGACGAAGATAGCATCTTGGAGCCCCTGCGGTGAGTCTTCCAGTCGAATCAGTTTCTTATAGATAGGGAGCATGGCAAGTGTTGTTTTGAAGACCTGGTCACCGCCCCAGCAGTATGATAGTGCTGCGTATGGTTTCAATTCTCCAAGCTGAGTTTCAACAAGGCGGCAGATGATTTTGGGGCTTCCATAGGTAAGTTGGACAAGCCTTGTTGGTGTGAAGTCTGTGCTTGGCTGTTTACAAGTTTCGTGCTGTGTCGAGCAGATATGAAGCCACTGTTTTGCTTGCTTGAGTGCGATAACAGCGCCAGGTTCCGTATTTATGGGACGGTTGTCGATGATCTGTGTGGCGGGGTCATCTGAAAATGATAATATTGAATAGGTATTGTCGGGACATGGATCGTTCTCATCACCGAGCAGAAGCTCCCAGCTCAAGTTGTCCAGATCTAGGATACCAAGCTCGAGACTGTAGGCCGTTTTGATGCTAGCTCCGATTGCAAAGACTTCAGGACGAAAGTCATCTTTCTTTAGACACCTCTAAATATGCCGTGAAGTACACACTCGTCCTGGGCGTATGCATCCAGTTCAATCAAATTCGTATCAAAGAAAGAAATCCCATCTGTTCTCTAGTAGAATTCCCAGACCATAGTCAGATCTTCAGATTGAGCATATTTTAAGCCGAAGAGCTTTTCAACGAGCTGAACTTGACTTGGGTTTGAGCTGTACCAGGTTGGCTTATCGGTGCGGGTTGTACCAACTTCGTCGAAGAGATAAATAATGAAGTTGTCTCAGTGATAGCACGAGTGCGGTGGTGAGATTCCAGGCCGGAGATTGAGAGGTTGTGCCATAACCAAAGTTTAGAGAGGTACGATATGCAGAAGTTTAAGGCTTCCCGAAGCAACGATGCGGGGCACAGCAGCTCATGGCTAAACGTAGGCTGAAGGGTTGTCAACCTCCCTTTCTGAAATATACAGCAAGAGCATACTATCTGCCAAAAGTAGCCTTGCGTGCACAAAATGCTCAAAACTGTCTAGGTTTTACTGTATCTACTAAAGACAAACTTGAAAATAGCTTTAACATCGCTGAAACGAGGTATACATAGATGTGGTCTTCAACTTATGTGTACGGTGCGCTCTAATAACGTAATTAGCAAGGGCTATCATTCTAATACCCCCTACTATCTACGTATTACTTACTATAGGTAAATACTTTATTATTTAGCAGCAAATGTTTACGTAGAGAGTGCAATAAGACTAGAAACAAGCTCTCTTGCAGACACTAAAACTGTTTCTCCCTGGTTAGCTTTAGATGCTTTTACGTCAGAATAATGAAAGTGCGTGTGCTTAGCTAGCTATAGTATATTAGGAAAACTTTTGGTGGCATGGAACGTGCTTAGGCCGCCGCTTGATGCGCAGCATGGCAGTGGAACGGTCTAAACGATCTAAACAGAAGCTCACGGTATTTTATTCCCATAACACGTACATAACACGATCCAAAAATGCATACAACCTATAATGCTTGTAGTTTACATAATAGTTGAAGTGTATGTTAAACGTGTTTTATCTAGGGAGCATGGCCACTATGCAACGCATACATACACACACACACACACACAAAAACATGCGTGATTTTGAATTCACTCGCTGCTTCCTATCTCCGGGTCTCGTGAAACCTACTCCTCATCCACCTCGATGATCGGCCCATTATACGTCTTCCTCGCACTAACCATATAGTACACCGCGCTGAAGATGGCGACGAAGCTGGTAACTAAGATACTCCAGTTCATTGTCGCAGGCGTAACATTTTTGACTGATGGCCAGAAGGCGAAGAAGAAGACAAAGCTGAGGTATGCACATGCAAACGCGTTGTTTGCAATACCCAGAACACCCGGGATGCGCCAGGGGCCCCAAGAAAGCGTTTTGCCCGTCGTATTCGTCAGGCTGATTTCGCTTGCGGAAGCATTGAGGGAGATGATTCCGCCAGTGGAGCGGCGGTAGAGCAGGAGGGACGCCACGAGCAAGTAGCTACAGAAGATGCCGGCAATAGCGACGGAAATCACACCATTGAAAGCGGTGGCGGAGCCGATGTTAACAAATGAGAGGATACAGGCGATGACAGTGGTAGCGGCGACGGCATTGACGGGAATGGAGGTGCGGGGGCTGACCTAGACATCTTTTAGTCTCAAGACTTTTTAGTTTAAAAATGGCTTACCTTGCTCAGTGTGCGCCATCCAGGCAAACCTCTGTCTCGGGAAAATGCCCAGAACACACGAGACGAAGAGGCCAGGGTTCCCACCGCACAGCACGTAGAAAGGATCATTACAAAAGCTACCATGGCCGCGGTACCAGAGACCGATTGCACGGCATTGTCGAAAATAGCAATGAACGGGAACGATGGGTTCGCTTCCAGTGCAGCGTCAATGTCGCCAGAACGGAAAAGCATAGTAAGCATCATGCCAAAGCCGAGACTGCCGTTGATAAAGATTCCTGTCATGATAGCGCGTGGAAGAGTGACGGAAACATTTTGGATCTCCTCAGCCATCTATCCAAGTTAGCGAATATTCAAGTCATTCGGAGAGACTCTTCACATGAATAGCCCCATCGCCGCCAACAAATGCGTACACAGTTCCCATCATACCAATACAGAATGAGAGTCCTTGACTATCCCAGCCTCCCTTGTTGATGAACGTAGTGAACACGTCTTTGGCGTCCTCACGCGGCCCGAGGGTGAGTAGCGGGATCATGATACCGAAGAAGCCCAAGATGTGGATAATGAGAATCATGCCCTCAAACTTCGGTAAGAGCCAGCTGGCGCCCGTTGTGATGATAACGCAAAACGTGATGATGGCCCAGAAGAGCAGAGTAGCATGCCAGTTCTGTGGGACATAATTGGGCTGAGTGAGAATGAGTATCCCTTGGATAAGAGAGCCAGTCAGATAGGCCGAGGAGGCAAGTGTGGCTTGCCAGCCTGCAACTGTAAGCCATCCTAAAAAAATAAGCCACTGCCAAGGGAGTGAAGGAGTGACATACCTGTGATGTAACTGAGGACTTTTTGGTATCCTTTAGGTGCTAAAATGGCTACCCAGTGGTATTGGCATTAAGGGAAATCAGTATTTATGCATCGTATAATGGAGATAGATGGCCTTACCACCAGACGTCGGCGCCCTATCTCAGTCAGTGAGGCACATACAAGTCAACAACGATATGCTTACATCGATACCAATTCAGACAAAACGGCGAAGACAGATGTTGTTCCCAACCAAGCGATGAGATAACCGTAAAAGACGCCCGCAGGGCCACCACTACCAGCTTTTAGCATCGCATACCTTTGACAAAGAACGGCGTCTTACTTTTGCAGTCCAACGAGGAAGAGACTGTGCAACGTTAATATTCTGCGAGAGGAGTGGCGATCAATTACTCACATCAGGAAACCTTCCCAAGTTACCAAAACCGTGCAGCTAAATCCCAGGATAGAAAGAAAACCAAACTTTCTCTGCGGAGAAAATGTCGTCAGAATAAGAAATATTCACCAGTGGGGTGTGCAGATGGCTTGTACACACCTTCAGCACCGACTTCTTCCCAAGCCGTGCCAGAGCTGCCTCATCTTGATTGGTGGTGTCTCTAGCGCGGACCTCGCCCAGCTCAATTGATTCCTGCTTACCCGCCATATCTATCCAAAACACAACTTTAAAATGAGAGACAATTGGGGAAGAGTGATTGAGAGGCAGTTGGTGGAGAGCGAAAGAGAAGAGTGTGTTAAAGGAAAGGGAACGACTGCGGTCTGCTACGCCGTATGCGTGGCAGCGCTAGTTAGATTAAATGAGTCCAGCCCGCCGGGCCCGCGACATTACCAGGGATGCAACGCGAACGTCGCACAAGACGCCAATCTTTTTCATGTGTTATGGAAACGAGCGTTAGCGTATGAATGCTGTTAAGGTGATGCTGTTAAGAGCGAAAGGCGCCGAACATTCTCTCTGCACAGTCTAGGGAGCGGCACGGGAGAGAAAGTTTCCTATCGGGCCGGAGCGGCACCGAACTAGGTATCATGAGAAGGACCGAAAATGCCTGTAAGGTTGTCACAATAAAGTTTAAGGGGCTGTTGGAAAAGCAGGGCTTATTAGATTCTTCTACGGCTACGGCCCTATAAACGAGTAGCCGTGACGGCAGTATTAAGGCATCTTCCGTCCAGGCTTGATTATGTTCGCTTGCTGCGATCTGGGTGTGTCTAAGCGAAGCCTATCTATTCTACCTGCAAGGTATTAAAGTTTATATCCTACTCTAACCCTAAGGCGCTACTCGGTGCAATTGCGCCTGCCGTTCCTTGACAAATTCTGCGACTGATTGGAGTATCAAAGCGTATATCGAACCGCTTCAGCAAACTTATTGTCCCGGGCTAGGCTTGTTGCCCTCTGGGCGGCGCAGTTGATTACGCATGCGAGCGCCACTAGGCATGGGGGTGGAACAGTTTGTTGGGTATCTGTACAGGGCACCCTCAATGCTAAGCTGTGGTAGACTCGAGCACGTCTTCAGGACCTGATTCCAACGATTGTTATTCGAAAATTCTTTCACTACGACTATACAACTTGTAGGCATTGCCTTTGCTTTCCACCCTTCAAACAATGCGCTCCAACCAGGTAATCGTCAGTGACACGAACCTGACGCCCATAGTGCAGATCATCACGTGGATCGCTCTAGTCACTAGTGTGCTTGCTTTCTTTGCGCATGCGGGTCTCAAGTTGTACACCTCAAATTCGCTGAGCTTAGAGATTTCAGCCGGATTTTTCGCATTAGTGAGTACCAATTCTGAGAAGTAACACACAGAAATAACAATTTTCAGGTTTTTTGCGCTGCGCAATCACTAGCAGTATCTATTCAAGCTGCAAATGGTTTTGGAAAGCCACTAGATTCACTAAGTTCAGAGATGGTTCAGTCACAATTCAAGGTAGAAGCAGGATTACAATACATTGTTCTTCGCTAACTATTAGTAGGCCGAATATGCAGCCACCATCCTTTTTATCCTGTCGATGTGCCTGTCAAAGCTTGTCATTGTTGCATTTGTTAGAACCTTGACGCCAAAAGCTATACATCTCCGAATAAACATGGTGTTAGGGGGAATTACTGTTTTATGGACAATTGCATCAGTTTTCTCGGCCGCTTTCAGATGCGGGATGCCCCGTCCATGGGATAAAATATCTGAGAAATGCTTTAATCAAGTGAGCAGTCTTTGAAATGTGCTCTTCACTGAAACTAACAACGATAGCTCAATTGGTGGTATGCGGTCTCGTCTTTTAACATTGCTACTGAAGTAGGCCTGATTGGGCTCGAATGTGCAATAGCGTTTGAGCTACAACTAAAGCGGGCGCGAAAGATCACGATCATTAGCATCTTCTCATGTCGAGCATGGTATGTTAGTCACTCATAGTGCGAAGCTTAGAAACTAATTCTCCACAGCGTCTCGATTGCCATTATTCTCCAGCTCGTCTTTCTTCACCGCGACAGCACCGGACCGGTTCGAAGCGATCTCTCTCTCGGCTACTGGCGTTCTGCCGTATGTGAACAGGCCGTTCAAAGTCTCGCTATCATCACGACTTCTCTCCCCTATGCGAAGATGCTCATGCAAAGCCTAGATAGTGGTATGATGCGTATGGACGACACACGGCGGCGCGGGGGGGATTACTCTAAAGATGGCAGTAGCAGGGCCTATGAGCTACTTGGCATATCGCGTGACAGTTCTAAACGAAGGGAGGCTGCGAAAATTTACAAGACTGACTCCGAACGTACTCTAAACACCGCTATCAGCCAGACTAAGACCTGGACTGTCAAGAGGGAACCTGTGACAGACGGTGAGATCTCTCGAGAGGACAACTTGGGGTTAACTATCCCAGAGTTTTTGCAACACCCTAAATCTTAAGTGCTGTATACATATTCAAAACAAGAGTTACGTTAGCTAGCATTTAGATAAACTTTAGACAAATATATACAAAAGGAAGAATATAAGAATCCAGCTAACTATTTTTAGAAGTACAGAAACCAATTTGGATTTATTTAATTTAAATACCTGAACGTATACTTCACTATCGAGTTTTTCACTGGGGCCTTGCCGCATTAGCGGAAAGAAAGGTGGATTTGAATGCGCACATTTTAACGCATGACAATGGTGCACAACACGCCTTGCTGATACCCGGGAATGGTCATGGCCTTGACCTTGAAGATCTCGCGGTTGGAACAGAAAGTCTCAACACCGTCTCAGCGGAATAGAGGGATCGCGCATTTCTATTCGCGCTGGGCTGTTGCTGGATTGTGCTCCTTATTGGAACTGCTGGACTGTCTCAGTCATCCTGGTGTCTCTGATGCGTCGGCGGAATCGGAATGCTTCATAATCTCTTGGTAGCTGGTTGGCGACGGAAACTTGGAGCGATGAGCGTCTACCTCAGTTTTCGCAAGGTGATGGGGATATATGTCAACCATGGATGCTTTGTTCAAACTTGAGAAGGAATATTCGAACGCCGGAACAAGTATGCTACAAAATTTCTCCCCTGAAACGCCGTTTCCAGATGAAGAAGCTAAGTAGGCGGCGCTCTTTGCAAGGAGTAGCGTTTTATTTGCCAGCGCCGTTAATTAGCAACAGCAAATAGAGCAAATCGTACATTAGTCAGATGCACTGGAATCCTGGGCTCAGCAGGCAAAGAGCTCCGAGGAGTAATATCGGTATCACTGTAAAAATACGCCGAGCGGCCGCAGCTCATAACAGCGATAGTCAGTTAGGTAGCGCATCTCACGCTCGAAAAGTCGAATTGGCTCATATCATTTCTCCGTTCATTTTGCTGATTTATTCCACCTATGATTATTTTCACTTTTAACGAAGTTATCAGAGCCTGCCGTATTCATCTTTATTTCGTGGCGGACACGAAGGGTACCCGCTCAACAACTCCTATTCTATGGTCCCATTGGTTCTATCATGTCAAACGCAAAGATTCATAATCAGCCTTGTTCATTGAATTTGCGGTGGAGAATGAGCCGTTGAATTAGATAATCAAGTCTTTACTCATTCGCAATAATTCTATCAACACTATAACTCTAAGTAGTGTACATTTACGTTCTATAGTAGAGCGTGTTAGACATGCTAGTGTTCAGATCTTTCTAAAGTCTTGCCACAGAGCTTTCTATCAAAAGATTCTTTTGAACTTTCCCCGATCCCGTTCGAGGGAAGTCGTCTACAAAGACAGTCTCTCTTGGTATCTTGTATCTTGCAATGAATAACCGACAATGACTTATTAAATCCTCATGGGTGAGCTGAAAGTTAGGTCTTGCAACAATGTAGGCACGCCCAGTCTCGCCCCAGAGCTGATCCGGAACCCCGACAACTGCAGCATCAACGACATAAGGATGCCCAACCAGCGCAGCCTCAAGCTCGGCGGGATATACATTCTCTCCTCCCGAAATGAACATATTCTTGCGTCTGTCAATGAGAAACATGTACTCATCCTCATCGATTCGCCCAATATCGCCAGTCCGAAACCAGCCATCTTCCGTGAAAGCAGCAGAATTCTCTTCTGGTCTGTTCCAATACCCGGGAGCGACGCTAGGGCCTAATACCAGAATCTCACCGGGCGCACCGACGGGAACATCCTGATCACACTCGTCTACAATCCGGATCACTGTCAAAGGGCCTGTAAGACCCACAGAGCCCGCCTTACTGCCAATAAGGTCGAATGACAATGACATGCCAGAAATCGTTCCCGTTTCTGTCGAACCGTATCCGTCAACCATACGAATACCACGTGCCAGCCACCACTTGATTCGTGCTGGCGGATTGGGAGCTCCACCCGTAAACAGCGCCTTTAGGCTTGACCACGCCGATGGATTGAAGTTTGGCGCGCGGGCAAGAGTCTCGGTCATTTGAGGTACGCAGAAGTAATGTGTCACGTGCAACTCAGCATTGCCGAGATGATCATTGGTAGCTTCTGGGCTAAATTTGGCAGAGACGATTAAGGTCGCGCCTCGCATCAAAGGGGGAAAAGTCTGCGCAATGAGGCCCATGAAATGAAACATGGGAACATCGCAGAGAAAGACGCTGTCGGTGTCGACCTCAGTCAGAATGCTGAAGTTGAAGGTTGTCGCAAAGATAGATTGGGCTGTCAACATTACCCCTTTCGGCGCCCCAGACGTTCCCGATGTGTAGAGAATAATGCAGGTCTCTTGTAGCGGCCTCGATTCTAGGCGTACTCTGGGCACTGCTACGTCGACAGATGCAGCGAATGTTGATATATCAATGTGGCGACACCCAAAAGGAAGTTCAGGTGGATCAAAATCTGTGAAGACAATGACTGGAGTACAATCGACCAACAGCTTCGCGAGTTCGGGCGGGGCAAGGCGCCAGTTCAGTGGAACATGGATTGCTCCTAGTCTCATGAGGGCTTGCTGGAGAATTATCTGGTGGACATTGTTGACAGATATAGTCGCCACTCTGTCACTGATTCCGACTCCTTGCTCAGATAAGACGGTGGCGGCGCGCTGTATGTCGCAGTCCAATTCCGAATACGTCCATCTCCGGTTGGTTGCCAGATCGACGCAGGCCAGACCATTCGGCCGTAAACGTGCATGGAGTAGCACTGGGTCCGGAGTAAGAAATTCCATTATTATGAATCTGCTTCAAAGAATATAAAATTGTAAAATTATGCAAACAAGGAGTGTTGTACAATCCGGAGATATTTTCAAAGAGCCCCGCGTTGGTATATGTAAGTTGGATTGCAAGTTGGGTGATGAGTCATGTGAGTTTTAGCATGAAAATTGTGATACAGTAATATGGCTGCCTCAAGTTGAGGTAGTGTAGTGCGAGATTTTTTGGCGGCGCCGTAAAGTTATTTGTAGACTGTAGTACCTGGTGTAACGAGAAGCGGCTGGAAGCCTAATGTCGCGCGAGAAGATGACTGTACGGGCATAAGGAACTATCACTAAGTATATACAACGCTTACCTATAGAGCTGGTACGCATATAATACTCCTCTAAGTGTAAACTACTTGTACGGCCTATTATTTCCAATGTAAATTGGCTTTTTTTAATATGTATTGCTAAACTTAATCATCATTAATAAGAATCTTTTGTAAATTTAACGGCGTTATGTATAGAAGAAAAAACAAGTAAGTCTTTGGAGCGCATACAAAAAAAATCCAAGTAAAAGAAAAGGTATAGATTTAGCCTTGTTGAAGCCCTCGACAACTTTTGACCTACATCTCATAGTTCTCTTACTATTCTACTCAAAAGTGCTAACAAGTAGTACAACTTTAAATAGTTTCCAATAATAGTTTAGTTATCTCGAGTGATCTAAATCCTAGCTCGCTAGGTTCCCTAATAGCGACCATTTGGAGGCTTAGGAACTTCAAATAAGTTATAGAGCGCCACAGTCTCTAAGCGACGGCAATCTTAGTACATTTCCTGTTCTTGATATTCATTCTTAGTAGATAAACACGTTAATATGCAGGAACTTATCTATCCATATCTTGTAACCTTTTGGGTTCATGGAGTTGAAGTAGTTAGGTCTGCCATCGCCAAAGTGCCGTCGGTTTGGTACGGAAATGACACTAATTACCCTACCAACGTTGTATGACAGTACGAGAAACCCGTTGTTGGCCTTATTTTACGCCCCGTCTGACCTAAGAACTGTCAAGCCTCCAATTTACAACCTTCCATTGGTTATACATCCAAATTAGGAGTGCTGAAATGGTTATCATTGTGTGGCTCTGTTGTTTCTGTGCCCCCGGAGTAAACAGTATCTCCAGTTCCGGGGACACTATTGTAAGCTTTACGCACACATATGTCTTGGCAATCCTGAAGGATCTCGTATGATTAGCCACGAGCGTAATTTTCTCTTGATGATAAAGTAGTCAGATTATGACAACGTCAACGAAATTGTAGAGTTGAGACAGCCAGAAGACATATATTCCTCAACACGATGGGTGACAATTCTAATCCCCTCGCCAGTGGCGTTTGCAACGACGACTATCATGCCGCACACATGTACGAACCCATCGCCATCATTGGAATGGGCATGCGTCTTCCTGGGCGCATCCACAACGCTGCTGACTACTGGAATCTTCTCGTCAACGGCAAAAGTGGACGTTGCCGAGTACCTAAGAGCCGCTACAACGTTAACACGTGGTATGACCCAGTCAGAGCTTCTCATGTGCCTAGCGAGTATGGCTACTTTCTCGAAGAGTTGAACTTGGCGCACGTAGATCCCAACTTTTGGTCGTTCACAAAGCAGGAAGCAGAGCTCATAGACCCACGACAACGCCTGTTTCTTGAAGTTGCATACGAAGCCTTGGAGAACTCTGGATCAACAACATGGAGAGGGAAGGACGTTGGCGTCTATGTCGGAACCATGGGCGAGGACTGGAGCCAACTTGAGTCGCGCGATGCACAGAGCGTTCAACAAGTCCGTCCTGATGTGTATGGGGATTACATCATTGCTAATCGGGCATCTTATGAGTTCGATCTGACAGGACCGAGGTAAGTTGTTCGCTTGAAATCCGTTTTCCATCATTCTAAATAAATTTCAGTGTGGTTGTGCGGACTGCATGTTCCGCATCTCTTGTCGCGCTGCATCAAGCATGCCGAGACTTGCACATCGGCGATTGTTCATCGGCACTTGTTGGAGGGGTCAATCTCATTCTCTCGCCCAAAGACACCGTCGTCATGCACCAAAATGGTGTACTCTCACCTTCGGCGACTTGTAAAACCTTCGATGCAGACGCCGATGGCTTCGCAAGGGGCGAAGGGGTGACTGCTATTTATATCAAGAAGTTATCCGATGCAGTGCAAGACGGCGATCCCATTCGAGCAGTAATTCGCTCCACCTGTATTGCTGGAAATGGAAAAACCTCTGGATTAACAACCCCAAACCCAAAGATACATGAGCGACTTATGAGGAAAGGTCACGAGCTGGCCGGAATCACGGACTTGTCGAAGACTGCGATGGTTGAATGTCATGGCACTGGTACCTCTGTGAGTGTGCACCTAGTAACAGCTATCTTGGAACATTTCGTGCTTACTATACCGTTCTCTGGTTAGGTAGGTGATCCTCTGGAAGTAAATGCTGTTGCCAGCATTTGGGGCAATCACGCTATCTATATCGGATCGGTATGTACATTTACAAATTTCAAGGTGAGATTTGCTTCTTACATAGTAAAAAAGGTGAAGCCCAACATTGGACATGGCGAAGGAGCCTCTGGTCTATCTAGCGTCATCAAAATGGTGCTGGCACTAGAGAAATCAATTATTCCACCTAACATCAACTTTAAAACTCCCAACCCAAGAAGTAGGTTGCCACCAGCCACATTTTCTATCGATTGTTAACCGCAAACAACAACATTAGTTTCATGGGAAAGCGCTAGGCTACAAGTCCCAACAGAGCCTCTGCCCTGGCCAACGGACAAATGTGAAAGAGTCTCGGTCAATAGCTTTGGGATTGGCGGCTCTAATGCTCATGTCAGTGTGTTTTTCGAGCTCAAACCTTCTGTCAGTCTAATGTATCTTCAGGTGTTACTCGAGTCGGTAGCTTGTTTTGGCCTGCGTTCAACGAAGTCGAGAAACCGCTCAAAACCTTTTGCGCCTAGTCACCATTTGTTTGTCTTCTCTGCCCAACATCCTGACTCTGTCCAGGCCATGCTCCAGGGAGCTGAAAGTTATTTGACTCGGTCTCCCGAGAATTTGAAGAATGTTGCATATTCACTAGCCTCAAGGCGTGAACTTCACTCGCATCGGGCGTTCTGTGTAACGGATGGCAAAGCCCCCCTTCAGATATCTCCAACTGTCAAGCCGAGTATTACATCGCCTCACATAATCTGGGTTTTCACTGGCCAAGGAGCGCAATGGGCACAGATGGGCAAGGAACTTTTAGAGCAAGAGCCATTGTTCAAACAATGCATAGACACCTTGGACGATGTTCTCGCGGATCTTCCTAGTCCGCCGTCTTGGAATTTAAAAGGTAAGCCTCGAAAAAGTCACAATCAATGCAAACTACGCTAACGACGTCTCAGGTTTGCTCTCAGCCCCGCAAGAAGAGAGTCGTCTCAACGAAGCAGAGTTTTCACAGCCATGTCTCATCGCCATCCAAGTTGCTTTAGTAGAACTATTTCGTTCATGGGGCGTCGTGCCAACAGCAGTGGTGGGTCATTCTTCGGGTGAGACGGCTGCCGCCTTTGCAGCTGGTGCAATTACAGCTGAAGAAGCTATTCTCATCGCGTATAACCGTGGTCAGATCACTCGAATCATCAAGGCTGCACATAATGGTAGCATGGCTGCCGTTGGTCTCAGCCGAAAACAGGTCGAATCATTTCTTCGTCCGGGAGTTATCATCGGGTGCGAAAACTCTCCAGAAAACGTGACTCTCTCAGGTGAGAGCGATATATTGCGAAGGATTCTTCTCGAGATCAGTTCTCATCACCCGGAGGTGCTTTCTCGAAGTCTCCAAGTTGAGTGTGGATATCATTCTCGTCAGTATCCCTTGTGACATTTTTCTAAAGGTCGAATCTCATTCTCATCTTGTCTTCAGACCACATGCAGACTGCAGCGGCCGATTTCAGATCGCGCCTGGAAGGACTGCTCCAGAACAAGGAGCCGCTTGTTCCGTTTTATTCTTCCGTGACTGGAGAGAAGAACACGGACATGTCCCCTGCATACTGGGTTCGGAATATCGTTTCGCCAGTACTATTCAACACTGCAATTCAAGCAGTCCTCGATGACTTCAAATCTCCAGTCTTCGTCGAGATAGGCCCACATTCTGCACTTGCTGGGCCCATCCGCCAGATCTTGTACTTCAAGAGCAAGACGGCTCAGTACATTCCGACACTAGTCCGCAACCAGCACGCAGTCTCGAATGCTCTCAACACCGCGGGTGAGCTCTGGATAGCAGGTGCAAGGGTTGATATTGCCGCAGTGAATCCATCAGGAGACTTTCTGACCGACCTTCCAACCTACCCTTGGCATTACGATGAGGAATACTGGGTCGAAAGTAGACTCTCTCGCAGTTGGCGCCACAAGAAGTTCAATCATCACGAGCTGCTCGGTTCTCGCGTCGAAGAGGTCGGCGATGCATGTCACGCTTGGCGATGTATTCTAAGAGGAGAAGACGTCCCTTGGCTTCGAGACCACGCTGTTCGAGACGACATAGTCTTCCCTGCTTCCGGCTTAATATCCATGGTTGGAGAGGCTCTGAGGCAGCTCAAAGGATCTGTCGATTTCACCCTGGGACAGATGTCCATTGAAGCTGCTCTGGTTCTTACGGATCAGCCGGTCGAACTTGTCACTATACTCAATCCTGCGCAATCAAACACTTCAAGCGAGATTTTCTGCTACAGCTTCTCAATTTCTTCACTAAATGAAGGTAGCAAAGGCTGGGTCAAACATATTTCCGGGTTGTGCGGAGCGGGCTCTGCTCACAAACGTTTTGCCCCGGGGTTGAGCCCCCTGCCCCGCAAAGTCTCCACAAAGTCATTCTACAAAACCTGGAAGAGATTTGGTTTGAATTACGGCACCAACTTCCGCGGTCTGGCCAACGTCAGCTCGCATGTCACAGAAGCAAAGGCCACTGCAACGCTAGAAAACCAGCACGCAATGTACAGCAACTCTGTTTATGCAATTCATCCAGCGACTCTTGACACGAGTATGCATGTGGCTATAATAGCTGCTTGTCAGGGTCTGGAGAGAAACTTTCGCAAACTGGAAGTACCAACCTACATCCATGAAGTTTATATTGGGAAGCCTACTGGACAAGTCCAAGTGGTCGCGACTGTCGACATCAAAAGTCACAACATTACAGCCAGTAATATCGTTGGAGTGTCCGATGGACAAGTGGTCATCGACATATCTGGGTTGCTGGTTAGCGCTCTTGGTGGAAGCCCCAAAAATGAGGAAGATGATTCCCACGCTGGTGCTATTTTGATGTGGATACCTGACATTGATTTCATTAACCCCTCTCATCTACTTCGTCCTCGAAAGACGGAGGTCAATCCTGCGTTATTGGATGAACCGGCGTTGGCATGTATTGTCGACTTAAGGGCACCATTTCAGTCTCTTCACGACACGCAACCACACTTAGCCGGTTTCAAGACCTGGCTTGATGTGTCATACGAAGAGGCAATAAGAAGACTGTACCAAAATGCCACCAACTCGTTCAACATTGGAACAATGAACCAGGAGTCACGAGTTGAACTCGTAGGAAAATTGACAGAGGTTTGCAAGCGAACTGTCACCTCAGATATTGCTCAAGCAGCCCCCCGTGCTGATAAGTGTGGCGTAGACAGTCTCGTGGGCTCCCCAGATGCGGCAGAAACATTGACACAACCCAGCTACTTCACTGGCTTCCCCGAGTTCATACAGGAAGTGAATCTTCCAGAACTGTTTCTCCTGCTCGGGCACAAAAGGCCGAATATGAGTATTTTACATATCAACCCGACTCCAGAGATTGACATTATATCATCAGCTCTGTTCTCTCCGAAAGAAGGGCATCGCCTGTACGGACTTTACGTATACACTAGCACCTCCGCCAAGCCATCCGAGCTCGTGGAGAAGCGGTTGGGCTCCGTACCAGCTGCCAGCTACAGACAGCTAATAATCGAAACTGATCCCATTTCCCAAGGCTTCACAGAGGAATCATTTGACCTCATCATCTCGGAGTTAGCACTGTTACCCTCTTCTCATGCTGGGTTTACCAATTTGAGAAGGCTTCTGAAGCCACAGGGTCGCTTAATCCTTCAACGACCAAACCCTACCTCCAAATTCCTTCAACTAGCCTACGGGATGTCTCCTGATTTCTATCCTGGGTTTGAAAACCCAGCAAACGAACGTATCTTGCAGGATCAGATGAATCGTGCCGGCTTTGATGATTCTTCGGTTGTTTCTTGTACAAAACAGTTTGACAATTTCATTATTGCCATGCCATACATCGAGATTTTGAACCCTCGAAAGGCCAGTATTCTTTGTCAAGATGCAGGCCACCCGCTGGTAGCTGATGCGACGGGATTTTTGCAATCTCACGGTACTTGCCTAGAATATTTCTCTGCTGGGCAAGAGCTACCTTGGGGACAACCCGTTATATGTCTGTTAGATCTCGAATCCCCCTTTCTACACAACATGACCCAAACTCAGTGGGGCGAGCTTAAGAAATCATTGTTGTCGGCACAAGATGAGAAGTGGCTTTGGATCACTGCAGCCTCGCAGGTTGAGTGTAAAGATCCGCGGTACGCTCTAACATTAGGCGTCACTCGCAGCATTCGGAGAGAGCTGATGATGGACTTGGTCACCCTTGAGTTGGACCATTTCGAAGCCAAGGGATGGGACGCCATGACTACTCTGTTTGACAGCCTTGAAAATCGCGTCAGCGGTGGTGATACGGAACCGGACTCTGAATATGCGTTCTTCAACGAATTTATCCATATTTGTCGATTTCAACCAGTCAAGGTCGCGGATGAGCTGAGAGAAAAACATGAAAGTGCTCCCAAACACCTGAAAATTTCCGAACCAGGGAGATTACAAACGTTTCGCTGGGAAGAAGCCGAGGCTGTTACTTTGAGCGGAGACAATCTCCAAGTGGAAACGAAAGCTGCTGGGTTGAACACGAAGGTATGTCAATCACATGCCGAAACCTTTCGTCGTGGAGTCTTACCATCACGTTTAGGACCTTCAAGTATTATTAGGAAACTCATCAAGCTACAATGACAGCTCCAGTGACTTCGGCATCGAAGGCAGCGGTATCGTGACAGCTGTTGGCCCCGAAGCTCACCGATTCCGTGTCGGTGATCGAGTTGCCTTCAGCCATGGCGGCTCCTTATCCACCTTAGTCGTCTTACCCGAGACACTCTGTGCGGAGGTCCCAGACACCATGACTTTTGAAGAGGCTGCCTCGACACCGTACTCTTACGGCACAATTCTGTATGGGCTGATGGAGATTGGAAGGCTGAAGAAGGGTCAGGTAGGCTGTCATTTTCAGACGAATTTCATACGCCGCTAATTCCTCAGTCCGTACTGATTCATTCAGCTTGCGATTCTCTTGGTCTAGCTGCTGTTCAGTTGGCAACACTGATTGGCGCTGAGGTAATTTTTCTCTACCTACCTCCTGTTTCAATGGTGCTAGATTACTGATGGAGTTGCTTCTCAGATTTTCTGCACATTCCAGAGTTCGAAACAATTTGAGTACCTTACAATTACCTATGGAATTGCAAGAGACCACATAATTAGCTACGCAGACTCTTGTCTCTCGCACGAGGTATTGCGATTGACCCACAGCTGTGGGGTTGATATTGTCTTCAGCACGCTGCCTGGACTCTTCCGAGAGGCTTGGGATTGTGTTGCACCATTCGGGACCATGGTCCAAGTCCTACAAGATCACAATCAGGCAGCTGATATTCTACCAATGGATCAGTCGAGTCGCAGTCGAACTTTCGTGGGATTCGACCTAGAGGAATTGAGACTTAACAAGCCGTGGGAATGCACTCGGTGAGTTGGTCTTCAATCTTTCCGGATTCTCACCCCCTTCGATCACTAATCCCTAGACTCCGTAGTCTCCTAGAACAAGCCTTCATGTTACACAAATTTGGACTCAATCAGCCACCTCAGCCAATAAGATCCTTTGAAGCCTCTGATATGCTGTCTGCCTTTAAGTATCTGCGAAATGAAGAGCGTATCGGTCGAGTTGTCATCACCTTGCCGCATAACAGCAAGGAAATTCAAGCACGCCCACTGAGATCACAAATAGTTCTACGTTCGGACAGAACCTACGTTATCATTGGTGGTCTCGGAGGCTTGGGTCAGGCCACAGCCCGCTTCCTTGTAGAGAAAGGGGCCCGTCATTTGATATTCTTCTCGAGATCGGCAGAAGAATTTGTCAAGTTTCATCCGGAGTATTTCGAAGAGCTGGAATTTCTCGGTTGTGAGGTTCAAGCCATTTCTGGTAGTGTGAACTTAATGGCAGATGTGGTGAGAATGGTTGAGTCAGCGCGCACTCTAGTTGCTGGGGTATTGCATGCTGCGATGGTCCTTCAAGTAACTTTCCCCATAACCATCCCAGACGTCTCATACTTATGGTCCATCTAGGACATGCAATTCGTCGACATGACCTTCGAGCAATGGCAAACAACCATCTCCTCGAAGGTCCAAGGAACATGGAATGTTCACCAGGTCCTACAAGCTCAAAGCGAGCCTCTTGATTTCTTCTTCCTCTTCAGTTCTTTGTCCGGACTGGGCGGACAGATTGGTCAGGCCAACTACGCTGCAGGTAACGCTTTTCTGGACGCGTTCGTGCAGTATCGCCACTCCCAGGGCCTAGCATGCTCTGTACTCGATATCGGTATCATGGAAGACATTGGTGTTCTCGCTAGAGAAACACATCGCTTAGATGCTCTTCGTGCAACTTCCCAGCATTGTCTTCACGAGCAGGATCTCCTCGATGCTCTGGAATTGATGATCCAGCGTTCCCATGCAAACAAGAAGAGTCAAGGTCATCAACGCGCTAGTTTAATCGAAGGCTATACGAATTCGAGTCAGCTCGCTATCGGAATGCGTTCTTCGTCCTCAGCCAACAAGAGTGGATGGCAGCGAGACCCACGCGCAGGATTCTTGACAAAGACGTCCCCCGCCCACCAGCACGTGGATCAGCTTAAATCAGGAAGCACGTTGAAGCACTATCTTCAAAGTTGCGTCTTAGATCCCGCAAAGCTCGAAACTGACGAGGCGAGGGAATTCCTGGCTAAGGAAATTGGTTCTGCGCTGAACGGGTTTATTATGCGACAGGATGAGGAAGTTGACCTGTCACTTCCGTTGCAGACGGACTCTTTAGTGACCGTGGAGCTTCGGAACTGGTTTAGGCGAAAAATGGGTGTTGTTTTGAACATTCATGAAATGCTGAATGCGGAAAGCATTCTTGCACTTGGTGCGTTAGCAGGACTGAGGCTCGCTGCTGTGTATAGAGCGGGTAGGCAGGACATTTTCGTATGATTGGTCTGTTGCCTTCTCTAGACCCTCCTGTGGTTAACTTCTGTTTCCGTTGGCGTACAAAGTGGCTCACCTCATATATAGATGACTATAGCATTTTAATCTCTTTATTAGTTATGGTAGTGTTCCTTGGTAGTCTATTACGAAATTACAAAATGTTTAAACCGAATATTTTCATTTCTAGTTAACTTTAAATTAACAATGCAAAAGACGTGTTTCGTGTACCTTGCGACATTGTGCGCACTTGAGGGTAGCTCCTCTGGACGTATTCATACGACGAGCGATGTTGGAGGACTCGTCTGACAACGAGCGTGCCGCATTATACATCGCTGCTGATACCCGCCACACGACTCATTGTTCAGAATTGCTCATGTATTGTGCTCAGGTGTTAACCTTAATCCGAGTGATCTCAGTCATACGCAGAGCAGAATGGTTTAGGGCCAGTTTGTCGTGTATAGGACGTGTAAAGGCAAACTTCACTTACAAATAGGGCTAGAAGGG
Organism: Herpotrichia juniperi; assembly: GCA_014905255.1. NCBI lineage: Eukaryota > Fungi > Ascomycota > Dothideomycetes > Pleosporales > Melanommataceae > Herpotrichia > Herpotrichia juniperi. The sequence goes on from BLYF01000134.1 coordinate 99,542, forward strand.
TCTAAGCCTTTACAAGACTGTCCTTGGGTGGTTTTGCGCCGACGCAAACTATGTTGTTCGGGGCGTTAACAACGTTTGGAACCTGCCGCAACTATAGAATGCGAATTTGCAGCCCTGCTATTCCTACCACACTAAAATGAACTTTTCCCGATGCCCGTGTTCTTTTGAGTCCGTTCCCTAGCGATTGTGTCATTAACTTAACTACAAGATCACTCTCACTTATTGGAAAACGCCCTTTCTCCTAATAGCGTTAAAACTTTGAAAGAACTTGGCTTAAATAGCAGAACAGAGATGTCTCGTGCCCAGCCCCCACAGAATTGAAACGTGTAGAAATTCAGTTTGAGGTATGTAGTACTGAACATGTTGGGCAATACGGTGCCCCAGCCACTTGTAGGCTATGTATATTTATAAAGTAGCTCCAACATGAGCAGCTACCAATGAGAAGGCAATCCAGACGGCGGTGAGGACCCCAAGATTGGGGGGACAGAACCTAAGTCCAGTTAGCTACCATGGATCAAGTGTGTGAATGAATACATACTCTTCCGAACTAAGAGCAATAAATCCACCCCAAAAGAGCCATTGCGCAATCCAAAGAAGGAGCATGGTCATGACCGTGAGCAAATATAGTTGCACAAATGCTTTTTGGGAAGCCCAGTGTTTTGGGCTTTGAGCAGGGAGAGTGCCATAACTCCTGCAATTTCCTTCCTCGCTCCTCAGCGATGTTTCTTCCGAGGCTATACTCTTATCTATCCAATACTGTTCCAATCCCTCCCCTAACCAGATGCAAAGTCCATTCAACTGGGCTATCAGCTCCTCTGCAATGGTCGACGTTGGCTGCTTGCTTCTCTGCCACTTTGGTAAATCGAGGCGACCAGATTCAGTCAACCTAATCTTCCTACGTGTAGCCAGCATTAACTGGACGAACGCCAGAGTAATGATAATAAGCCACATGAGTGCTCCAGCATACATCATTGTTGCCGATCCTTCTCCTTTCGCGCCTTCCAACCGTCCAAGGTAGAAACGATGTTCTCGGCCATAATTGACGGTCATAATCATGTAATATGATGATAAAAACTGGAGGATCATTTCCGCGAACAAAGTAGATGCAGCTGCTGAGAAATTCATCTCTTCGAAGGGTTGCACGCCAATCAGCAAAATTGTTAGCCAAGAAAGACGAGGCATGGAGCACCAGAAGAGCATCAATTGAAAAATAGAAACGTCCTCATAGCCAGGGGTTTGCTGGACAAGAAACGCATTGATCCAGTTCGCAAGCAGTTGAAGAGCGGCGACTAAAATCCCCGTGAAAAACCAACACCACGGGGGTGGGTGCCATAGAAAGCGGTGTGCGATTCGATATATTCCTGTTCTTCGACTGAGAAATCCGGCAAGAAAAGGAGCTATATTGACCAGAGCAAAGCTTCTGAGCTTCCACTCATTCGAGGCACATGTTTGTGTTACCTCGATAGATCCCAAACGGGTGTTGGAGGTAGTATTTGACTGGTTGAATGGTTTGATAGTCCATCGCCATGGAATCATGTCGATCGTCGTAGGGACGGCTAATTGGCGCCAATTATCTGGCAGACCGTGCCAGTCCTGCATACTACCACAAAAATTGTGTAGCCATTTTACATAGTCTATTCGAGTCTCGAAGATATGGCATGAACCTCCGCAGGAATCATAGCTAATGTTGCGGCAGAAGCAAGCCCGGTCTACTGTGCGTTTGACTTCCTTGCAGTAGCCACTAGCGTCGAGCTCACAAGCGTCGGATGCACACTGGCCAGTAGTAAGCTCAATCACCTGCTTTGGCATGTCTGTGACACACGCGGGCCAGCGCCAGTCTTCAATTGGGATATACGCGGATCCTGTGATATTGACCATGTCCGTCCAGTTGTCAGGCAGTACCGTCGGCCCACAAGTGGCGTTTATCCATGGCCGTTCCCTCATCAAGTCTATCTGCCTTAGTCTTGGGCAAGGTTCGGTTTTAGGATATATAGTAAAGGCGCTGCATCCACAAAGATAGTGGAGCCACCCTAGGTAGTCTACTCGGGTCTCGAAAAACTGGCACGAACCTCCACAGGAATCGTAGCTAATGTTGCGGCAGAAGCA
>BLYF01000134.1:102436-131625 GCA_014905255.1 Herpotrichia juniperi
TTGTCCATCCAATTGTTGGGTAGGGCCGTCGGCCCACAAATAACTTTTATCCATAGCCACTCCTTTGTCAAGTCTATCTCCTTTAACCCTGGACAGGGTTCGGTAGTCGGATCTATAGTGAAGGCGCCGCAGAAGCATTCTTTATCAAAATAGTCGTCATCCCGGATGATACGATGGGTAAGATCGTAACCGACAGTTTCAGAATCCAGAGCGACCATGGACTGTTCGGATTGATGATATTCCCAAGGGCGATCAGCGTTTCCGGTATGTTGGGTAGTGCTTGTGAAGCTACAGGAGGCTATGACATGTTGAAAAGTTTCCATCGATAGAGCAGAAGCCGAGTCCGTTAGGCATGTTGGTGCCTTGTCAGTCACACTGACGGCCACAAATCCTCTTGCCAGGGAGGCCGGGGAGGGGTTTTGCAGCCCCATCGCGTCACCAACATCTACAAGCCACGTTCGACCGGTAGTGTAATGAATCCACAGGTACAACTGTGCTTTCGCGAGTACTGATCTACTGCAGTATGGGAGATAGACTTTGATAACATCGGGAGAAAATTCAGTGTCGAGACAGCTGAGCTGAGTCAGCCATTGGTGGCGGGTGCAGATAGCTCCGAAGTGGTTGATGCATTTTATTTCGGTACATTTGGCCATGGTACTCAGCCAGGTGGACTGATCCTGCTGAGCGATGCACTGTGGCATAGGAGTCAAGTCTTCAGGATTGACCCAGCCACCGCGATTCTCTAGGGGATTCAAGACACGGCCACCCTCGTCAGAATCGACGGTGGCGGTATGGAGCACTTCTGCGGTAGCTACTCATGTTGGCTTCGAAGACAAGAAAATTATTGGGCGGGAAATACCTTGCGCAGCTGCCCTGCACACCCCGGCCGCTAACAGCACAAGGCAGATGTTGAATAATCTCATTTTGTAGATGGTGCCAAGGCAGGCGCCTTGGGCTTCAATGTAGGGTAACAGATAGTCGCTGGGGTCTTTTTGATCCCTTCCGTTGAGATGTAATTCCCCTGAGGCATGAGGATGCGGGAGATGCGATGCTTCTCAGCTCAGGTGAGATGTGATGCTCCTCAGGTGCGGGGATGCGGCACGGGCAGTCTCGCCAGCGGATTATCCATTCCGCCGATAAGCCTCAGCTCGTCATCGTTCATCATTCGTCGTCCATGGTTGATCCTCCATCGCTCCTGCCCATCGCCACGCCTTTTTTCAGCTTTAATGCGGCTCGCGATTGTTGCAGCTTCTCACAATGGCGGTCATAGTTGACCTCGACGACGAAACGCCCGCGGCTCATGCCGGTAGCTCGTCCGATGCGTCCAGTTTGCCAAACCTGAAGCCGCTGCATCACTCCCTCGTCGCTGCGGCCGGCAATGGCGAGAACAGGACAGGCGCAACCGCCGCGAGGCCCAATCCCAATATCAATGGATTTTCAGCCGCCCTGAGCTGTTATCCGTGAGCCTGAACCTCAGCAAGGACTTGGCTCCGCGCCCGATGCTTGCTAACCACATTGACATGACAGTATTGCTAGCCAGCTGGCCAGCCAGCTCGATCTGAACACGCTGCATGACCTCTCGCGCACTTGCCGCCAATTCCGTGCCAATCTGCTCGAGTATCGCCAGCAGCTCGTCAAAAATTCGCTGCATTGCGAGCTCGACAACATCGATGTCAGTCTCATGTGGCGGGAGCAAGCAGACCACGCTTCTAGTCGGCAGTTGACAAGTGGAAGGATCGGCACATGTGCGAGAGATATGGTGTCTGAGTGTCGTCGCTGCCACAGCGTAGTGTGCAGAGTATGTTGATCGTATGCTGAATGCTGAATGCCGAGTGCCGCTGACAACGGACCGCCAGAATTGCACCATGAAGCCTCCAAGCCAGACCGCGTTGCAAGCTCGCCACCGACGCCTCTGCCGCACATGCTCCAAGGCTCCGCTTCACCTTCTAATGAACCCTCAAACAGCTTCATCCATGTCGAGCGGTACAGCCTCCCCCCCAAACAACAATAGCCCGCGAGCGTTCACAGCGCCCGCATTTGAAAGAACTCCCTGCTCTTGCCATCACATGGTCTGGCTTTGCCAACCCTGTGGTCAGCATCTGAAGCAAGCGGACACGATGTATATTCGGGCCTGGACGTGGCGCACTAGGTACAGCCACTATCTTGGCGGCGTTGGCACCGGCGCTGGTGAAGGTAACGAGGGCGTTGAGTGTGGAAGAGGCTCTGGCTGCTTGTCCGCGAGAGTCGTCGAGCACGAGACAGACGCGACACACGATGGCACACCTGACGCCCAAGAACGGTGGAAGGGCACGAGCTACCACGCGCAAGAGATCGAAGGCATTGGTGGCGTGTTCAAGATGAAGGCGAAGAAGCATGTACGGGTGGGCGAGTGTGTGAAGATCTATGAGGATGAAAGAGATCAATCGATCCAATATCTGAGGCGTGAGGTAGCCGGCAATTTGAGAAACTGGTGCTCTTGGTGCGACAGGGTTGTGCTTGGAGAAAAGGACTTCGCGGAACTGGCTGGTGCGAGACCGGCTTCGAGCGGGTCCAGTTCTGCCTCGTCTAGTAAGTAGTCTCTTCTCATCGTAATATAAACACAAAGCTTCATAGCACTTCTTTTTTTCAATCGCCATGCTTTGACTAACTTTTTAGATGTTTATGAGTCGGTTTAGGTGATCTCCGCGGCAAAGGAACCTGTGATGTTTGGTATACTGGTAGGTTTGGTATACTGGTAGGTTTGGTATCTGGGGGGTTGCAGTTGATGATGAAGTCGCATGCGTGTATCTCGATCAAGATTGTCCCTTCTCACATCATCGCCCTGTCTAACTATATCAGCAAGCAGCAAGAACGGCAGCGCAACCCTTTACCCGCCACGTTCTCGCGCTTTTCAACGACACTGAAGTGTGGTCACAATATAGACGGCCAGAGGCGAAATTCCTACAAAATTGAACTCGTTCTAGCATCTTGACTTGCTTCCCACGCACTTCAATCTAGGTAGGACTTCGAATTGGATATGCGCTGCCGTAAAGCACTTCAGCATAGACAGGCGCGGACCAACGTTCGAGAACCACGCATGTTACCAAGCGTATGGACCTTGGCCGAATTGCGTGAAACTCCATTAGTGCAAACCATGCATATTACCTCGTTATCTCATATGCATTCACAAGCACGATGGAAGCTCTGTTCGTCGAGATCGGCGAACGTAGCATGGTAAAGAGAGTGCGATCCTAGCGTTTCAGAAGACTGTTTATTAGTTGGTCGGAGACGCCTCGTGCAAGGTGATGAGCCGGGGTACAAGATTGGCACATCTAGACTATGTACCTTTCGAGCGCAGGGGGAAGTGGTAGAATCCACTGCATGCATCCACGTCCAAAGAGAATCACTAGCAAAGAGAACTTGTTTGCGCTGTTAAAAGTATGTTCTGGCGCGTGGCATCGACCTGCCCGCTACAGAACTTCATGATTCGTCTTACATATGGACTGATTTACCACGGAAACAAACACAATTTAGACAGACGCCAAGAAAGAACATAGAAGCTTTAGTAATAACTACTACTAGGATGGGTTTCAGTAACGCGCGTGTATGGCTCGCAGGTGCACACAGGCTAAGAACCACGAGTTAGCAAACCTTAATAAGTCAGTGCTCAACTTGCGCGTAAATACGTACGGCCCGGCCCACCGTATTGCGGGATTGCACTATCATTAACGGCATCTTCAGCCCTACTAAACAACTCTCGCTTGCCGCCAACTTATTCGAATCCCTCTAGCACACACTGCTGCAGCACCTTTACTCACCTGAGCAGTCACGACACGAGTCCCGACGACAACGCTTGCGACATCACATTCAATCGCGAAGACGTACCGCCCACCCTGCTGATTGTACATTTCCATGTCCGCGTTCACCAGCGCCATCACATTCGACAGCGAAGACCGCCCACCCTCTCTCGTCGCCAGGCCCTGGCGGCCTCGCATCTAGTTACAAAGACATCGACAAGCTGTTTGACGGCATAGTTGTCGATAGGATACTTGACGATGAAGACAACGCCGGGCTGTTTGACAACAAAGACATCGACGGGGTCTTTGACTATGGAAGACATGGTTAGGCTATTCACAATAGTCGTGCAAATAAGATTGTATTTGACTTTTAGCTTCCTAAGCAGGCATAGGAGCGGAGGTGTTGGGAATCACATACCTTGAGCAATGATGAAAATCACATAGTATAGACATTCGACATGCTGACTGCTTTGAGAAAATTTGTAGATATAATGATAGTTCTCGAGATCTACGTACAGCAAATGGGTATTGTAATTTTGAAACTGTGAAGTACGAGATAAGGAAAGGGATAATCAACTGTTCTAGAAGAAAGCCGAATCCAAGGAAAGGAAAATCGCAACCAAGTGCTCTCCAAACACCTAGCTGTTGTGGCTGTTGATGCGTTTCGTTCCTTTGTACTGGGCTAATCTTGATATAGAAGGCGTACCTTAAGATGTGCCCAAGGTTTGGTTATATCCTGTTCAGTGCCTGTCTACGGAATTGCTCTGGGAGTTTGTTCTTTCTCTCGTGATATGGGCGCTTTCGATCTCTGTCAGGAACGTATCGCTAAACCTCCCCGACTCTAGCTCGGGTAGTCGCATATCGTGCACAGTCTCCGTCGTCTTGAAGGTCTGAAGTAAACTATCATGGAAATATCTTGCCCTTCCCAAGACGCCAGAGTTTTTCAATCGCTTTGAGGACGACGATGCCTGCTGTTCCTGCCAGGCCATCCGTTGAAGTTGCACTTGGTTCTCATAGGCGTTTTTCTCTCGCTGGACAAAGAGAGCTCGGAACGAGATGATGCAGGCAATGAGAAACGCTAGTGAAGTTAGTTGTGCCGTGCTGGTGGAGATAGAACTTGGCGGACTTACCGACAGCAAATTCAATGAATATCCAGAACCACATCCAGCCTATATTCAGATTTTGCGTCTCGTTCTCGCTGTACTTCTTGTAGGTGCCCCCGAACACGGTACCGCGTACAATGGTGACACCAATGGTTAGTGCGACCAGACCGAAAGTGCAAGACAGTATTATTTTCTTCTGAAGGCCGATGCGCACGTTCCATAGTATAACGACAGGGAAGCATATGACTACAACGGTTAGCGAACTTGTACAGGATTGCAATGGCACAAGAGCCTTACTAAGAGCATCAGTGATGACATCGAGGATAACCGAAGCCTTCTGGAAGTCGATAGAGCGCTTGATATCGCTGCGTTGGGTACAATTCGCCATTGTATATTCTACACTCCTAAATGCGCAATTACATGCCATCAGTGCAATATTGACAGGCACACATGCGAGGTTGATAAACAGCACAGCATGCCAGAAGATAATGTATGAGGCGATTTGGGATCCTAGGCGTTTAAAAAATAGGAGAAAATTGATCTTGACTGCCAGGATGCCGATGATCGATATCATAAGAGCGGTGCTGAACCCATTTAGGCCACGGCCCATTACACCGAAGAAGCTGGCGTCGGGAACTACGCGTCCATTTTCGACGTCTACAATCTTGTAGACGTCCTCCAGGAAAACTTGCCCTAGCGCTACGACAGAGAGTAGAAGCGCCAAGGCAAACATCATGATCCAGTCATCGACGAGCAATCGACGGAAGCAATGGTAGCGAATGTAGAGGCGGAGCGCAAAGGCAAGTAGACAGACAACGAATGCTGTCCAAAGTATGCCCTAGAGTAAGTAGTAAGCATCCCTAACCATAGCTGCGAGCGTTGATACTTACATGGAAGGCTTCAAGGGACACTAAGGGTGCGGTTGTTTGGAGTATCGCGTAGGCACTTGAGGATTCCATGGTTTTTGTGTGGTTGCATTTTTGCGCTCGTCGCGATTAGTCCCGGGAGCACAATCTATGTTATATGCGTCTGGAGTGTATAGCAAGGAAGCGTGATGCATCGGGGCCACGAGAGATGACTGCAGGTTTAGCGCCGGCCCCGTCTCAGACTTGAATTCTATGCTACATGGTGAGAAGCTTGATATCCCTAGTGATATTAAATGCGCAGCTATCGCGAGGCGGCATCCTGCCGTGGTCCTCTGCACCATGTTTTCATTGGCCCCGCCTGTTGTGAACCAAACTGTCGGATCGTGCATGTTACATGTAATCAATACTGCTTTGCAGGAACGGGGACTCCGGAAATAGGCTGGCACACCAAAATGTCGACACAGCCCATTTTTATGGGTAGAATACATGTTTGATAGCTAAATTGCTCGTAATTCATACTTTGCAGCATGCTCTTTTACCTAGATACATCTATGAAGCTGTGCTCAATAGCGATCTATGTTGTTACTAGTGTTTTTGCGATTAAGAGAGTATTTTGCGCTATTTCCGGAGTTCCTGTTCCTGCGAGGGACTGCTTCGCCTTAACTATGGTATCAGGCATAAGTAGTGTAGGTGGGTCCCGGAGAACAGGGGTGTGGGCAGGGGTATACGCCACATGTAAGGAAATGACAATGGCATCTCTTAGCGACAGAGGTACAAGTAATTCTATACTAAACCATAGGGGTTTTCATGTATCTTGGTCGGTAGAGGGTTCTCGTACACCCCTGCTCATACCCTTGTTCTTCGGGACCCACCTACCATAGTATGCAGCGGCATTAGACCATTTGAAATAGGAATCGTTCTTGGTGGCATCTTGGAGGTGCAACACGAATAGGCAGCGGCGCCGCTGCGCTGCTAGACCTCTACCTCAAGGATATATCTAGTCTGGTAATTAATCTGTGTAGAGATTAAATATCAGAGCTCCCTTTGATTAATACAATGCAAAGATAAAGTAACCACTAGAATATGTGCTTTAGCCCGCCATGTGCCGGCACAATTCATGTCCGCCCACGTAAGCAACCCCATTGTATGGAGGTGTATGGAGGGGCGTTTGCTTACATGAGCGGACATGAATTGTGCCGACACCTGGTGAGCCTCTGCTAATTACTACTATATTAGGTGGATGATATTCGCACACCAGGCTCGGAGTTCAACATATCACGTACTAAATAGCCTTCCTAACCGGGTAAAGTGGGCTATCAAATAGGAAGGTTGAAACGACTCGGAGCTTATTGCTAAGCTCTGGCCACCAGCCATGGTGGCTGATAAGCGAGATGCAAGCACCCTCTATTCTCTGGAGGTAGAAATTTGCTGCTCTTGGCTATCATGACGCGTGTAGTGGGGCTTGCCAGCTACAATCTCCAGGCTACCTGAAATCTTACATCACCTTAAAGTATTATGTGTGTGCTGCACTTACATTTCTTCTCACGAAAGACCTAAAATTGAGAATTTTCTAACAATAAAGCTACTCTTTAGCTAACTTGGCTAACAACCGTAATTATTGTGCAGTTTCTAGAGGGTTAAGGGATTTGATGTTCCACAGTAGCTCCTATGTCGAGCGAGATTGCGCGACGTCTGGCGCCGGAACCACTGGTTAAACCCGGTTGATACGGGTGTGGCTTCGGGATAATAAAGATGCCGCCCTAGGGATCTACATCACGTTTAAAAAATTTGAACCCCGAAAGCTCACCATATAGCAAGCCAAACGCCACATGCGCAGCCAACACATACATCGGTCTGCTCCACATACGCCGACTAAATGCCGATCATTGTATCTCATTCGTCCCGACTGAACGGGAGGAACAGGTTTTTCTGCAATTTAACAAGGGTACGTGAAAGATACTGTAGTATCAGGCATAAGTAGGGGCGATAGATATCTCAGCCACCGCACTTGTTATGTACACTACTTATGCCTGATACAATAGTATGTGCCGGTCTCCGAAGACCGATTATGGTCTGTCAACCTTGGGCTTTGCGTAAAGACACCTGGAAAGCCTTGGGATTTATGAAGACATGGCCCAGACATAGTTCGGTCCTATTCTTTCAACCTTGCTAGATGTGAGAACCATCTACCAAACAGTTCGATGAACGCTTGCCGCTTGGCATAGCTGTAATACGCACCATAATCCTTCTCAATGGAACAGGGAACTATTTTGCGACTACAGCAATCTCCGACTGCCAGCAGTCTTGGGCGGTGCCTTCGGTTTTAGAAGCCCCAAGGGTTGTCTGGAAGACATTAAATCACCACTGTCTAAGCTAAGGTTTTCAAAACGCAGTGATACGATGGAAGATGATGGGGTTGCCTTCTAGCCGACTCCTAATGTCTCCCGTGGCTAGTTTAGATGAGAGCACTGCGTAGCTCCTATTATGTTTTGAAGACAACGTGTGATCCTAGTTGAGGGACTACTTATTCAACTTATATCTTTCTATACTGACTCTAAAATGATCGTCTCCGACCTCTCTAACGGTTTGTTTGCAAGGAACAAGTTCTATCCAACACAGTCTCAGAATATTGGACAAGACTCAAAGGCCTGGACTGCCTCGATCTTATCACTCATCTCTGTTATCATTTACTACGTCCTCTGAAACCTTTGTTGCCATTCACACTATTATCGTGCCACAGAGCAACAACTGCCCGGTCTATTCACCCTTTTTTTTCTTTCATAGGCAACACTATCTCATTTATATTTAACAATGCCAACTTTCTATGCCATGCCACGTAAGTTACACAGAACTCTTCACTCTGTGCAGGGAACATATTCAGAAGGTTCCTAGTACATATACTGGTAAGGCTAGCTTATATAGGATTCATATCTCGGAAGAGATATCTACCTTTATCCAGGATAAAGAAACTATAAGGAAGCCCTGGAAGTCATCATTGTCCAGCTCAATAGATTTTCACATCCACGTGCTTAGGTACTTTTCGGAATACATGCACATGACTTGCGACCTACAAAGCAGATAATTCAAGACCATTCACCAAGTATTTCCCTAGCAGTAATGTCATAGAGAAGAATTAGGTCGACTATTTCGCCCATGAAGCATTTAGTGGACCTGGCCTTGTTCCTATAGCTGAGCGTTACATCAGCATTTCGGAGCAAAAGATCGACGACATGCCCTTTTGACTGAATTAAATTATGAGCTAGGTCTTCTACAGTTCTTCCAAAAGGTCTATAGTGCTGCGTTGCTCAAAGTTTTCTTTAGTTTATATTTAACAAAGGTAACCTAACATTCCTGTAAAATGTATGGTAGTTCGATCACTGTGTTTCTCTTTCAGTTAGGCTCGCGTCTTCTTTTCTTTTTCTAGGGCCCTCCAGACTATGCAAAAGGTCATTTCTTAGAATCTTACAATAATTAGGACAGTAATAAAAATCTTTACTTGAGCTTAGAGCTAATTTACTATTACTAATGAAAACACTATTAAGGGAATAACGATGACAACCATGCACTTATAGCTGATAATTTATCTATGATAAAAGCACATGCATTAATACACTTTACAACTTCTTTATAGAATTTACCACTAAAGGATCTAGAAAACTGTTAACGTCCTGCTTCTAGGTTCTTGCTTGATTAGAAGAAGTCGAGGAAGCACGTGATAGTCAGCTTTGTTAAAACACGGGTGTACTTGCTATGTTCACTAGAGTCCCGGGATAAGACAATAGAACAGTTAATAACAGACACTTGAGAGTCTTCTAGGTTGCAGAAGAGGCCGGATGATGAAATTCCAAAGACAAGGTTGTGTATTAAGCAATGACTACAAAGAACTATCTATCACAGAGACCTAGTCTCTCTGTATACTTCTTGGTAGTTGGTATGTCCCTGTCTGCTAAGGCAGGGATACGTCACGTGAGCAGGAACATGTCACGTGATATATCGGGGTTCTGGTTGGTCCTCAGGGCGATTGTGTCCCATTGGTCCACGTGTGGTCAGGTGGTATAAGGTGGCTGCTCTAGCCTGGCATGGATCGTAACAAAAACGCATTCTCTTCCATGATGCTATCTATTTACTATATATACAAGACTTGTTTCTTTTCTAGTCATCAATTTACATACTAAGCAGGTGTGCATGTTAGAACTCTATCTTTTTCGATGTTTCTGAATATCACGTGATCTGCTCAATCACATGATGTTCGCTTCTAGCCATCACCTGACCTTCTCTTCTTGGCTAGCCTTTTATCACGTGGCCTCCCTTTTCGGACGCGCTTCCCTGTGAGCGAGTTCCGTTTCTGTCACCACTCTTTCCTTTCTAGCCTAGCAGTAACGTTCCCCTTCTGTCATAGCCTATATTTCAACCCCCCACTGGCTCTATGTAGATAATATTTAAATATATCTGTCCTTGTCTACTGTCTTGACATACTTTCCACCACTACCCTGTCTGTTCTGCCGGTCGTGCCAAGCGTATAACAACAAATCACCTTATCCTATTTGCTGTGCTATTGATAACGCAACAAACAATGTTTCAAGGCTATAATAGTAGCTCAATATTTTCATCTTAAGATACTTCAAGAAGAATAGGTTTCTATAGTAAACATAAGAGATATTGTCTAGCTTTCTTAGCCCTACCATTATAGCTTTCCCAAAACTACTCTCCCTCTATCTTTCAGTAATAAACTGGGCTAGAACGAGCAATAACCTAATCCTCTAATACTTTTAAATTCAGTAATACATACCAAAGGCTCTTCACCTTCGAGATTTAGAGGACATATCGCCTCGGATTAGGCTCGGATTAGGCTCGGAATTAGCGACGATACTTACGATGATATCAAAATATTTTTGACATCCGGTGAGATCATGATAGCGGAGTAGTGAGCGAACCTAGCCCGACGGAGATCCACTTTGAGATCCACATTTGGCTCGTGCTGTAGGTGCACAACAATAATTAACAACTGCTTCAACGGCGAACAATCGGCGAAGCAGAAAACTTCACCGCACCGCAACGTCGTCACTTACAAATCCGAAAACATTCAAGATGTTTAAAGGGGAGGTTCTTAGACATAGAAAAGCGCCATTGGACTCTTCGAAATATATTCAACCACACTTACCATCGCCATCGTCATCACTATCACCATGCCCGACACTCCCGACTTCAACGGCTGGGTAGCCCACGACGCGTCTGCTGCCGATGGCAACATGGAATGGGGCGCATTCTCACCTAAAACCTTCGAGTCGACCGATATCGAGATGTCAATCACTCACTGTGGTGTTTGTGGTAGCGATATCCACACTCTTCGATCCGGTTGGGGACCATCAGACTACCCTCTCGTCGTCGGCCACGAGATAATCGGGCACGTCACCAAGGTCGGCGCGGACGTGAAAGACTTGAAGGTCGGAGACCGCGTTGGTGTTGGTGCGCAGTCAGAATGCTGCGAGTCTTGCCGGCCATGCAAGATGGAGCAGGAGTCTAACTGCAACAAGTTTACCATGACCTACAACGGTAAGCATCTAAACGGCGACAAATCTTACGGAGGTTACGCGAAATCATGGCGGGGACCTGCTGCGTTCGCCATTCCCATCCCTGAAGGCCTTCCTTCTGAGTTCGCTGCTCCGCTGATGTGTGGCGGTGTCACTGTCTACAACCCTCTTGTATCGTATGGTGCTGGACCCGGAAAGCGTGTCGGGGTCGTTGGTGTGGGCGGTCTCGGCCATTTCGCTCTTCTCTTCGCCAAGGCCCTGGGATGCGACAAGGTTGTCGCCATTTCGCGTGGATCAGGCAAGAAAGAGGATGCTCTTCAGCTCGGTGCCGATTCTTTCATCTCCACGCAAGACGACCCTGAGTGGATGACCAACAACGCCAACAGCCTCGATCTCATCATCTCTACCATCTCCGGTAATTTCCAACTCGACTCATACCTCCAGCTGCTCGATGTTAACGGCACATTTGTGCAGCTCGGCGCGCCCGATGATCCTATCCCCAGTTTCTCACCTATGGGGTTGATATTCAAGAATTTGAAGATTGCGGGGAGCTTGATTGGGACGAGGAAGCACATTCGCGATATGCTGGAATTGGCGAAGAAAACGAACTTGAAGGCTTGGGTTCAAGTTAGGCCCATGTCAGAGGCTAACCAAGTTATCGTGGATTTTGAGAAGGGTTTGCCAAGGTACAGATATGTGCTTCAGAATTAGAGGAATAGTAGCCAATCTTTATCTGACCCTGTTCACAGCCTAAAAAGCCGTTACGCTTTCACATGGGCATTGTTACGTTTATTTCTACTTTCTTCTTGTGACTGGTAGCTTTGTCTTTAGTGGCGCTGTATGTCGCCTTTAGAAAGACAATGCGTTGCTTCGTCCCAGAAACGCCTAATATCACACTTGTCAGTTTTATGCTTAGTTTTCGCAATTGCCATGTACTTTGTCTTTACTTATAACATTCACCATCACCATCAAAGGTCTCTCCTCTCGCCATTTTGATTGAGATCGTCTTGAATTTTCATGATAACCTTCAGGTCTTGGCATGTACTGGCATCACACGATCGAAATTCACATCACGCTGCAGTCTATACTGCATGTCTTTTCCCAATCGTCATGACCTTTTACTAACGCTCGTTCATCCCGCAAAACTAAAAGGTCTTTCGCTTCGAAAATCTGAGTCCCTTCCACCCCGCGAACCTAGGCGTCTTCCCAAGTTGCGGCATGTCTGCGGGTCTGTCATTCTGAGACACACTTCGCGGAGAATCTGCGGTATTTAGATGAATATAGCGAATCGCTTTAATTCGTTCTTAGGGGTAGTGAACTTTCCAACTAATTCAAGCAGTCCATGATGTGCCACAATTGATGTTTCAGGCTTCTTTTGGACATCTGTCATCTATTATCTTGAAGTACTCTTTACTCCAGATGAGTGGGATATATGCCCCATGTGACAGTTGAGGCACAGTCTATTGATTCATGTGATCCGGATGTGCCGGATTCACATACGTACCTTGTATGTCATTCATTTTTATATAAGAATCTGGTTTGTTGTGATAGAGTCAGTCATTATGATGGCATCCGTACTATTACATAAGCCAGGCCTTATGCTACCTCAATTCGTTAATCAGTAAACTGTCAGACCTCACCACGACTAGTAGGGTCGTTCGTTTAGCCAATATAGGGCCCTCGCGTGTAGCGAGTACAGTAAGGCACGTTTCCACGATTACATCTATACGGCATTAGAAGATTTGGCATCTATTGTCAGAGGTCTTTGGTGATCGACTTTACAGAACTCCAAGTCTCTACCAAACACCGGTGATGTTCTCCCTGTGGTTCTCAAAGCCGGTTACAGGTGTTCCGCATTAGAGAATGCCTGTTTTACTGAGGTCATCAACTATAGGAACCGTTGAACACGGAGCTAGAATATTTCCTACTCTATCACCAAATACCTTTTGCTAGCCTCTATTCTCCCCTCCCCTGCTGAGTCTAGAGCTATATATTAGGGAGACTTTGATTCCTCGATTTTACTTTGTTCTCTCTTGAGAACAGGCCTTAAGAAAGCAGTTGTTTGTTCGCGCTTTTGGGATCCTGTTCGTAGTGATTTTACGCGCTTACAGCGTATCACTTTCTCTTTCCAATACGCCTTTAGCCGTGGGCATCTTGGTAACACTGACGCTTTCAGCTCGCCTTCAAGACGAGAGCGACTGCCAGTATTGCTCTCTCTCTTCCCTTCCATGTCGACCTTCAAGGCTTTACTGCTTGCGGTCAACAATCTGTACAATCAAAGTATATCTATTAGGGCATATATGAGTCCAAATCGCTAAAACGCTTTTCTTTGGCTAGTCATACGTCTTCCAGTCTTACATTACAATATATATTGGGCCGTTCTTCTTGCGCTTCGTAGAATTTTTGCGCTGACCTGGACCACCGGCAGGCACAGGCATACCTCCGAGCATGAGAACCCCCGCCCCAGGACCGGGAGCACCACGCAAGAGGACCGCAAGATCTGAGCGGCCATGGCGAACTCGATAAGGATTCCCTATCCCTGAAGGAGTTACATAGTTCACATGGCTTCCATTCTCGATCGCGGCAAAGATGCAGATTTTCTTTCGATTCACTACACCATGCCAAATTACGTTTGGTGACAACCCTACGCGCCAGCGAAAATTAGGTATCTTTTTCGCCTTTTCTGTTCCCAACTTGAACAATTGCACCTGTTCACATGTACTACTGTGGAAGACTTCACTGAATATCAGATATAAGTCTTCCATGTCAGCATTGTCTATTCCTGCAGCATCCAGGAGTTGATGCGCTGCGTCGGCCCATGTTATAGGGTTTCTAGCTAGGTCGAAATATGTTACTCTAAAATATTCGGTCGCCTAGTCAAGGGGGGTATATGCATCTCCGTTGCTGACTGAATTCACGCACCGACACAAAGTCTTCTCTTCCAGCCATTGGTACGGTGGTAGGCATAACCATTGATATGAAGCATGTGCCGGACATTGCTTCTACGTGATGCTAAGCTCAGTAGGTCACGAGTTTGGACACCTTCGCCACAGCTTTGACTGCTGTTGTATTGTTACCGAAGACCTGGGAAGACTACAGATCTGATCACCGATCGCCGCCCGTTTTGCTGCGAAATTCGATTTGGGCCATTTCCCCTTCTGCAGGCACTGCCACCGTCACCGTATTCAGAATTATACATTTTGAGAGCTATGTTTATTCTGCTTGCTTGGCCCTTATTTAACTATTGTTTGAGCGTCAAATGTTTTTTTAACGTACCTACAGAGTTACGAACAAAGTCTATATGCAATGTGCTATATTCACCACTTTTCAATGCTAAAGTCACACTTCAACATATGCCTGGTGATGAGGGCTCTCCTAGACCTTGCTAGTATTGTGAGTTCACAATTAACAGGGAATTAAAGTTGGTGAATGGCTATCTGATTTAGTGTACTCTGGTCATTGTCTATACCCATTCCATGATCACTACTTGTTGTTCGAATTGGAGATTCAGTGCACATTCACTAATTCAAGTTCAAAAATGCAAAACGTTTTTTGAAATGAAGTTGTTCAATCTAGTATTCTTTACCTTGTGTCGACATCATACTGTAAGGACTATTCTTTAATAATTTTAAGGCACATTGATGAACCCTAGTACATACACAGACAGGAGAAATTCCAATACGGCGGGACAATTGATCCAACGTCGCGCATTATTGCTGACAAATTCTTGGTGGCGGGTGAAATTGAAGCCAGAAGACTAAACAATCCCAATGCAAAACGCGAGCTATTATAGATTGGAAGATAGATCCACACGAACATACTAACTAGGAATCCAGAAGGGAATCAAGAATTGCGCAACAAGTCGGGAAGTAAATTGTGCCTGGTTCTCTGGTGAAACTCTGACCTTTTGGCGTGCGGTAAGGAAATCAACTTTGATAACAGTAAGTACCCTGTATTTACACGGAGAGAAATATGGACAGCTTACTATTATTCTTCACCAATGTTGCCACACCTCTCACAAAGTTCACCGTTTGCTGATCCTTAAACCCTGTCTGCCCTTCCCATTCGAGCTGTGCATCGCGAAGGGGGTTCACTTTGTGGGAGTATTTCAACCTGAAAAGATGAGTAATAGATCCGAACTCCTTGTCTAGATTGCAGCAAGTTATATTTGCATTGTTCCGCGAACTGGTATACGGATTATGGGCTGAGCCCACAATTTGGATTGTCTTCTGTTGGTCCTCAATGGCCATAGCGAGGCCGAGGATTGAGATGAACGCGAAGACCCACTTTTCACACCCATTGCTTGTTTTGAAGATTCTTTGTAGCCTGCCAAGAACAGTCGCAAATATAGAGGCTTGTAATCGTTGAAACACCATTTTGAGCTGTCTGTTTGTCACTCGTGGGGAGCATCGGTCTGCATAATTGCCCTGACTAGCCTGCATTCCGGAGAATGCGCGGTGCTTGTTCTCTTCAGCGATAGTTATAATGTGACCCATGATAAAGGTTGAGACGAGGAGACGGTAAACGTCCCGGAGGAGGTCAACCTGGACAAAGTAAGCACGAGAGATTTAGCTGATAGCAGTAAAACATACCTCATCCGCGTGTCTAGGACGGAGAATAGCCATGAGCCTGAATAACACAGTTTGGAACTCATTATCGTCTTCTAGCCAACAAGTCTCTCCGAAATCATCAAGATAATTCTCAACAATGCAGTCAATGTACTTGCTATATCTCTTTTCCTCGTGATAAGAAATGTGCATCATCCCAAGAGGGGGTGACTGTTTTACCACGCGGGTCATTACCTGTGTTAAGGGGTCCGTACGGTACTCGATTTGCTGGAGGTGATCGGAAGTGCTTGGCATAAACTCATACACCTTGATAGGAATACGAGGAAGTATTGATCCGCAAGTCATATAAATTGTGATCTCCTCATTCATCCAATAGTGGATGCATGCTCCGACGAAGTGTACAACATGAGATTCTTCATATAGTGTGGCCACAAGACGTATGAACTCTTGGGTTATGCTTGAAAACTGTACAGAGCTGAATGATAGTCTATAGTTGTCTTCAAGCCTTCGTGATCTCATTGAGCACCGATCACATGTTTCGCTCGATTCGCACTGGAAACAACTCTGGAGCTGGTGAGACATGAAATCAACCGCAAATGGCGATAGATCTAATGTGTCGTTTCCAAGGTACTTAAAAGTGAATGCTAGTGTCGTTGAATGCAAGGAAGACCATGCAGATAATATCTGTGCCGTGACAAAACCTACAGGGGTCTCGAGCGTTGTACATGTTTCGTCTAAGAATGTCGGTACCAAGCTGTTCGCTATAGTCTTGGAATCCGTGAGCCGTTTTTGGGTCTTTATGTATTCGCATTCGCCGTTAGGAAGACCTCGTTCAAACTTAGCAGAGCTCGCACCATTGCTGTAGTTCGCTATGATAGTCTCTGCCGAAACCACATGAACAGATGCAACCAGAAAATCGAAGAGCATCAGCAAGTGTTTTCTTTGCAACTCGCTAAATCCGACAGTTGAGCTATTAGACATCGCGCCAAATGACTTCATGAGTGGATCACGAAGAAGGACGGCCGGTTCGGTAATCTCATGGAGAGAAAAGTTGCCACAATCAAGAAAGAGTGAATCGTCGACTCGCTCATAGATGCTGTATTTTGGGCACCGGTGATTGAAGTATGAAGATTGCGAGCTGTCGAATAGAGCCGTACTTGGTGTAATAGGACGGTCCAGGGGGATCGGGGCGCTTTGCACTTTAGGAAGCCTATTTCGGGGGCCGATTCGAGGATGCAATTGTGTACCCGCTACAATAGCCTGCTGATTTAGAAATTTAAACTTTGAAGGTCTACTGGAAGGTTGCGCGCTACTCTTTATAACAAGCTGTTGCGATATGTTCCTTCTTGAGATAGCGACTAGCTCGTTTTCAATATGTTGGAGTTTAGTACGAAGAACGATGTCATTTCGTCTATTGAAAGTTAGTTCTTAAGCCTGTGTAACGCGCTCACCCTTGTCGGAGTGTGGATTCACATACCTTCCCGAAACAGACAAAGCTGCATTCAAATTCTGAGTGTAACAAGCCAGGCGATGTCTCGAAGCCACGATTTCCTCGTCCCTAAGCGCCCATCGCACGTTGTGGTAAAGAAAGCTCAGCCAGTGTTCGCGCCCTGAACGCTCTGACGCACTTAGTAGTCCTCTCAAATGCCGGAAGTCTTGCTCGATAAGCGTTAAGATGGTGTGAACATTTGGCATCGTGTGACCATCGTCTTGAGCAAAAGGGGAAGATGCGTGTTCGGCAATGACTACATGAACAAAGGCCACGACCGAAAGCAATGCTTGCAGCTCAAGAAGTAGCAGCGCGATGTTTCTTGATGCTGACCGAGCCTTGTCGAAGAGTTCGTAAAGGGCTTTCCCAGCGCGAAAGACTGTATCTGCAAAGCCTACGACTTGGAGCACGTTCGAGGCTACAGAGAGTTGTTCGAGCGTCGACATTGTGAATACTTTACGTTTTGAGTTATTTTGTTCTCTATAGCGATGAATTTTCAAGAAAGAAACCTCGAAAAGGACAGTGGGGCTGTGCGATAAGTCAGGTGTTTGCTGCTGTTCCTCGAATACACCCCTTGCTGCCTAGTGATATGGTGTTACCTCATTGGATAGATTATGCACCACCGGAATGACAGCTTTATTTCAGTCTGTCTTACGTCTAAGTACTTTTGGTAGTACAGCAATCTCGATATCCGTAAGTGTCTAGTCATATTTACCCTATTCGTGATTTATAAGCTGCTTCTACGGTTTAAGTGAAGGCGTATCTCTACAGCCAATACGAGCGAAATGCGACGCATGTTAGGGTCACGTGAAACCATTCCTAACATTTAATCAACATCCTCTATTCATTAATTAGAGTTCATTTTGTTCAAGGACGTGTTGCGAAAAGAAGCGTCGAACAGCCATGACAACTCACTCTTAAGCCAAGACAGTACGAAGGGTTCAAAAATTATCCCCTCGAAGTTTGCAAGGAATGCTTGCCGACGCTATATATTGTAGTCCCAGAAGTAATAATGAACACTGTTTTACTGTACCACATGGTATATACGATGATCAACTACTTCTCCAAGATTTGTGTACATCATGCTCTCAAACGGCCACGCAGGGTGTTCAAAGATCACAGACACTAGGGAACTAATTGATCACACGTAGGTGAGGGTAAATGACGGAGGGATGTCAGGGAATCGGGAGCTCAAAACGAATAGGGTTGGGACCGGCGCTGCCTCACCCTCTCTGGCCGTGTCTTCCACCTTCTTTCCTATGTCTACCTCCACAACTTTCTGGATTGCCTCTCTGACTGCCTCTCTGATTGCCTCTTTCAGTACGCGGATGGCACAATCAATACCTTTCGATCTCACTCAAATCAATACTCTACATCATCTCCCAATACTCGTCTAACACCACCTTGTTGTTCCCCAACGTGTCTAATACCTTGATGATATAGAAGCGCCGACTCAAGTCCGAAACATCAAAGTTATTAGGGATTAACGGCTCATTCAATGGGAGGATATGAGGCCCACGTCGAACGAGGGTGTAGAGTTGTGTTAAGAAAGCGCCAACGTTGCTACAAGCACTGCAAATGTGGATGAGCTCTTGATCAGTTGCACTTTGCCGTGACCGATGTAGGTGGACCAAGCAGATGAATGCTAGGCACGTGATAAAGGCTGTCACCCGAGGGTCAGGTGGCATGCAGGTGTCAGGTCGGCGGGAGGAACGCACGCAATACGTAAGCCCAAGATCCCCCATGTTTATGTCTGGGACGTGGGGATCTGCCCAAGTCATGTCTCCGAATTGCAGGTACCTTACGAGTAGCCTGGTACAGTTAGTTTGGCCGTGGATCTCCCGTCAAGTCGTCATGGTCGAGCGAATCAAGACTGGAGGTCACGAGATTAAGCGTCGGCGCGCACCGTGCACTAGGCCCCGTTGGGCAGGTCGGCGCTAACTTATCTCTCTCTCTTGGCTAGACCTGCCTAATCAACACCGGCACACCGCACCTCATCTCTGGGCATGTTTACAAGATGCTGCATTGGACTTGGTGACTTCTTCCCAGCTTCTCGAACAAGGAAGTACGACGGTGTCGACAGCCAATCCCTCGTCCGAAGTAGAGTGTCACATATAGTATCTCACTGAGGGGTGACGACGATGCCCCCATCGACCACCACCACCGCCATGGCCGCCAGAACATGTGTATATATATATGTATATATATAGGGAGCCCTGAGCCACCACGGCTGTGACCAGGCACGACTCGTCCCACCTCGTCCCACCTCGTCCACGCAACCATGAAGCTCACCTCTCTGTACCTTCTCGCGACCGCCGCGCCACTGCTGTCCTCAGCATGCCTCCTCCCCGAGGAGCGCGAGGGCCTGCCCAGGAAGATGGTGCGCCGCCAGACCAGCAACGGCATGCCCATCGGAACGGGTGATCGTTTCAGCGCCGGAACCATTGCACCGCGAGGCCTCGGAACCCAGAGCACAACCCTGACCACCCTCTTGAGCGTCGCCGAGATCAACTCGGGCCTCAAAGGCCTCGCGTCCGTCTACGGCATCACGACCTTCGCCACCCCCTACAAGACGTACCTGGGCGCCACTGTCTCGGGTGGACTGGTCGGAGGAACGGGGACTGGCGTCGATGCCGTCCGCGTCTACCTCAACGGTGCCATCCACGCCCGTGAGCGTGGAAGCGCCGACGGGCTTCTCTTCTTCATTGGCGATCTGCTGTACGCCAACAAGAACGGCGTTGGCTTGACCTATGGCTCCAAGTCATACACGGCTGCTCAGGTGAAGACGGCCTTCGCCACTGGAATTGTCTTCGTGCCGCTGAGCAACCCCGACGGCGTGGCATACGACCAGTCGTCCAACAGGTAAGCTTCCCCACTACTCCCTACTCCCTACTCCATACCCCTCACTCCCCCACGAGCAACCACTAACACCCGTCCAGCTGCTGGCGCAAGAACCGCAACCCCGCCTCCTCCAGCTCCTCCCCCGGTGTCGACCTGAACCGCAACTTCGACTTCGTATGGGACTTGACAAAGTTCGCCGCCTCGGTCCGCAACAGCGTGGCCTCTACCAGCCCCTCCTCGGAGACCTTCCACGGTACCGCCGCCTTCTCCGAGCCCGAGACTAAGAACATCAAGTGGGTCATGGACACGTACTCCAAGGTCCGCTGGTTCATCGACCTGCACTCGTATGCCGGCGACGTGCTTTACAGCTGGGGATCCGACACCAATCAGCTCAAGTACCCCACCATGAACTTCAAGAATACTACCTACAACTCCGTCCGTGGTATCGTGACCGACACACCTGGCTCCGGTTCCGGGTACGGAGAGTACCTTCCCACAGCCGAGAACACGCAGAACATCAACGCGGCAACCCGCATCGGGAGTGCCATGAGCACCGCTGGTGGACGTTCGTACACGGTAATGCCGGCCGCAGATCTGTATGCCACCTCTGGAGCATCTGATGACTACTCATACTCGCGTCACTTCGCCGATACTTCCCTGAATCTTATCCACGGATACACCATCGAGTTTGGCTTCGGTAACTCGGCTGCCTCGTGCCCCTTCTACCCGACCCAGGCGCAGCACCAGAAGAACATTCAGGAAATCGGTGCGGGCTTTATGGAGATGCTGTTGGCGGCGTCGGATATTGGTGTTTAAGTGCTGGATGGAGAGAGATGAGCTATGTTTTATATTGAGTACATATGAATGATATCCCAAAGTCCAACCTTGTTCAATTTGATTTTGGGAATGCACCAACCACTGGCGGATGTGATGCAATAGTGACGACGATCTAAGCTAACAAAATGATCGGGATTGAGTCTGGGGATTGTGTAAAACAGGAAAAGGGAAGCCTGACATCTCACCAAGAAATACTCCGCCGCATATTTTTACGTCTAGCTTCCTCCCATTTCCCCTTTCACCAAGGACACATGGCCCTCTTTTGCAATGCTCAGGGTGTGCGTGGGTTTGTAGCTCAAGCTCAGCAAGATGAAGGTAACATTAACATGTCCACCCTCCCTAGCTATCCACCACTTCTCCTCCGCTCTATTCACTCACTCTCTCTCCAAGACGGCCCCCTTACATTCTGACCCATCGTGACTTCCTCACATACAGCCGCCACACTTCGCGGTCTCCCTAAGTCATGCGAAGAGCTCTTTCCCTCCTCCATCGCGCACCCTCGCGGTCTCTAGAAATAGCGGCAGAGGCACGAACGCGTAGGCACCTTCACCATGCGTGTCTTTTTCATTTCACCGCGCGTGTCTTGTTTATATACAGTATTTCTCCTCCGGCAGATTAGACGTATCTTTACCCTCCACAGAAGCGCCATCTCAACCTCTACGCCGACCTTTCAATCTCAAACAACTCCCCAACCATAGGGACACTCCGCTCAACCCTACTTGTGAAGAGAAGAGACGAGATCGAATTCCCGAGCTGGAGCGATATTGAACGCCACCCCAAGTAGTAAACATAGAAGTTCACTACGCCGCATCGTCGGCGTCCTCCAGCGACGATAGCTTCGCCGCTATCGTCGAGGCTGGGCTAAAGAGAGAGTGGAGGGACCGCGAGCTAAACAAGAGGAGAGGGGAAATTGAGTGTGCTGAGGCGCTTCTGGCGCTAGGGAAAGGGTCTGTGGTTCATCAAAAAGGCAACAAGAAGGAGAAGGAGCGTCACGGTTGGCTTGACGAGAAGAAACACTGCGGCCGCTGCGACTTTGACAACAATAGCGATATCGATACAGAGTTAAGAAAGTACAAAGAGTGGTTCCCTGGGCTTCAGTCTTGTACGCCATCTCCACGCCAGTTAACTGGAACACGCGCGTCATTGCCTACCTTTTCGAACTACGAAATGCTGGAATCGTATATGGTCAAAATGGGCGTCTACCCCAAGCCCAGTGCCATACCGTCCAAAGAGCTCGAAAGCCCAGTCTCACCCATATCTTCCGTCTACACACCAGACATCTCGCCCACCAAAGAATGGTCACAAAGCCCCACCTCGATTCGCGAGCTCCCACGCACTCCCTCCGCCGGCCTCGCCCTCTCTCCACTGAAGGACATTCCCGCCCCACTCGACCAGATCCGGTATCGCACATATAAACAGCCCATCACCCTCTACCATTACGATACGCGCCTCTTGTCTATTCGCGAATTCCTTAACAAGCTCACAAAACCCGAATATTGGTATGTGCACTCCCTCATCAGCCACGACGCTATTAGCGACCTGGTCGTAGAGGATGGCGACAAAACGCCTGAATCGTGCATCGAAGTCGTGTACATGCCTAATGTCTTTCGCGAGGGTTCCAGGGGCCCTGGGGCCGGTTGCGCGATTGGGCTGAGGTATCGGGGTGAGAAAGGGATGCAGGTTGAGTGGCTATGCTTTCGACGATCGGGCAGGGAACTGGTGGAGGATTGTAGGAATGAGAGAGGAGAGTTGGTTTGCGATAGAGTGGGGGAGGTGGAGAGGATGTGTAAGCAGGGGTGCAAGGGGGAGGGAGAGCACAGAGATTGGTGGGGGAGTTTGGAGAAAGGGGTGGTTAAAGTGGTTAGGTTGAGGTTGGTATTGAAGGGGAAGGAAGAGCGGGAAATAAGGAAGGGGGTTGTGGGTGGTAAGGTGGATGATGATTTGATGAGGAGAAGAGCGATGTGAGAATTGGGCTGGTAAAGAAGAGGAAGATGAAGAAAGACTCCTGACCCACGTCTCCGCTAGAGCAGAGCAAGTCGAATGTGCGTAGCGATAGTTGCTATTGAGATTCTAGAGATGGAATTGGATAGGGGGTGGATATGAGAGTAGGTGGGTGGGCACGTGGGACGTTGGATGATGAAGGTAAGGTGCGATGCTTTGTATGTGCGCAAAGCATGTTCACTGAAGACGCCAATACATCTGGCGTTCCTGGGCTTTGGAGCAGGCGATGAACAGATTTTGGCGAGACGTAAGCCATTCTATCAGCGCTAACGAAAGTTCTAACCTACTGCTCAATATCGCTACAAGACTCACGGTCTGTTGATCCGTGGCGGGTCATTGATTGACTTAAGTTTAGCTTTGCTGCCCCCTTATCCGGACAAATCAAACAACATACAAATTTACATTCCACCTATTCATTCCTTTCTCAAATAGCAGCCACACTCGCCCTCAATGCCCCTACAACCGTGAAAGCCAATATCGGACTAATAATATAACTTACAGTAAGAATCTTTGCAATCTTCCTTTCGTCATCTTCGCCCGCGTCGGAGACCTGTACCATGGTGATGAGCTTCATTGCAGGTGGCCCGGTCGGCATAAGCATCATGGCGAACCAGAGCATGGGGTCATCACTAAGAAAGGCTGTCTTATTCGCTAAGAAGTAGATGGAGCTGATGCTCGCGATGGGCCATACAACGAAGCGAATGAAGAGGATGAAGGCCGTGGTTAGATACGGCAGACCAGGTGAGGAGGAGGTTGAAGTTCGACTTTCGCGATACGATGTGTAGAGACTTATCCCCGCAACGATGAGAGGCAGAGGAACGAAGAGGCCGCCAACGTTCTTCCAGCTCTGTGTTAGCCAGGCCGTGAAGATACCGCCGGCGTATGTGTCGGCGAAGAAGGCTCTGTGCAAAGGAGTGGTGAGGCCGATGATTGCGCCTAGCACGGCACCTAATAAGGGGGCATTGAGGAAATCGTAGAAGAAGAGGAGCCACCATTTTGACCGAGGGGAAAGGTCGCTCCAATGCGGATGCGGGATGTAGATGGGGCGGCGCGTGACTGTCGTGAATTTCGGTTTCGATGGGAAGAATGTGATGCTGGTTACTGAGTGGTGGCGGTTGTTGTGTGTGGTGGGGACCGGGATGGTGAGGAGGCCCGTGGTTTCGTTTGGAGGTGTGCTCGATTCCGAGCCCTCGGCCTCAACATCTCTCTCCTCATATTCCTGATCGTCTTCTGTTCCTGCAAGTGTGGCATCTGACTCGGATAGTGACTTGTGGTCGTCTTCGGGCGCATGCTCCCCGTCCATCAATCGCGGGCCGACTGCAAATGTGAGACACGAGCTCACGGTGGCGAAGACTAAGAAGTAACTCTTTGCTCTCTCAATGGCTGCACGCGTGCTTTCATCCTCGACGATAAGCATCTTGAGTATGCCTGTTTCATCCAGACTCTGAATCAGTAGCAACGGATAGGACGTCGTGTTGTTGAACATGATGGCCGCGGTGATCCAGTCCGGCATACCGAAGAGTAGATGCGCCACTATGCCTATCAAAAATGACACGATGTGGCATATAAATGCCCAAAGTAGAATAATGCCATAGCGATGCACTGATCCTGGATGCAGCTCGGAGCCGATCTGAGTGAGCAGGAGTAAAGGCAGGAACAGCTTTACACAGATCTTGGAGATGTTTTTCCCTGTTTTTGAATCGAGAAGGCCAAAGTGGGCGCTAAATGCTCCATAAGATATGACTAGCAATACAGATAACGATGCCTGGATGGCGGAAACGAAAGATACGAGTAGACCGGTAGCCATGCTAGTCAAACAGAAGGACTCGATCGAAACCCAATGCGATGTTTTGAGAATCAATTGATGTTGTTTGGGATGAAGATGCTGTGTGGGCGACGAGGGACGAGATAAGACAGTGAATGGGTGGGGCTCGGCCTCATGTGGATATGTATGCAAGGGTCCATGTGCTTTTTGCGCGTATTTCACGTCACGGAGAGGGGAAAGCACGCAATCCATTGGCTGAAGCGAGGGGGCGCCACCTGCGTAATGCGCCTCTATCGATCTATGAGCAATCTTACTTTGTAACGTTATGGATGTAACTTAAGCTAGTTTTTCGTCACTTTGCAAATAATCCTAACTAGCTATCTCCCACTACTAATAGCACTGGTTCACCAAGGCAATTAAATACGTAGAAGGTACCATGGGATTGGGTAGGTCAAGCCTTCGCTTGCGCTCTAGCTAAAATTGAGTCGAACCCTCCCTCCTCTTCGAATAACCTACATCACAACACAACCACCCTCAGTCTTCGCCCCCTTCTCCGTCGTCGTCCTCGCACTCAACTTCGCCATGTCCTCCAAAACCTCCCTACACAGCTCCCCCGTGAGCGCCGAACACTCCGCATAGCGATCGCACAGCAGCTCCTGCGCCGCGTTGAGTCCTTCTTGCGGCATCACACTTTGTCCCTTCCCCTTCCTCGCACCAGCACCTTCTTGAATGTTGCCCACCCCGCCTCCAGCGCCTCCGCCTAGCGCGGCGCCCTCTTTCTCCTCAGCTGTCCATTCGCGACGGGCGTCGCGTTTTAGGCCGAGCAGCATGACGGGGAGGTTCTCACCGTAATTGTAGTGGGTATTTACTACGGTTATCCATTTTGTCTGCACGGACTCGAGAGTGCTCCGTTTCGAAACATCGTAGCACAGGATTATGAAGTTTGGACGCAAGAGTGTGTAGTTCTCGGGGCTAGCGGTGTCGTAGAAGGAGAGGATGTAGGGTCGCGCATACAAGGAGATGTTGAAGGTGAAGGGCTGGTCAAGATCGCGTAGCTTCGGCAGAGCGTACGGAGGGAGTGAATCGTCACCATGGGGTTTAATACCCAAAGACAGGCGCCTACAGGGTTCTTGTCAATGAATGCGCGACTGGTGAAGCGTGGAAAGAGTGACGTACGATAAGAAGGTGCTCTTTCCCACTTCCGAGTCGCCCAGCAGCAGCACCGTGATCTCTGGCGGGGGCATCGAGGGATCCATTATCAGGATTTGCGGAGGACCGCAAAGATGCGAGAGCTTTCAAGGCAGCTTCATGTTTGCTTTTTGCACTGTTCTGATGTTGTGCTGCAGAACCCGAGCCAAGGGCCGGAGTTAGCGGCGATTGGGTGGTTGCTTGGCGCTGGGACGTTCTCGTGGGGGAACCTTTACTCTTGCTCTCCAAGGCCCGATGTATTCCGAGTAACTTACACATTTTGCACCGACGCTAATTATTGGGCTAGAGTAATTTGGGAATTCACACTATTGTAGTGAAATCCCTTGTATCAAACACGCAAAACATCATCAACTCTTATTGCATTTATCTCGATATGCTAGGCGCTACTGTCCGTAGCCTGAAGATCTCAGAACTTTTACGTATGCCCGTTACAAATGCTTTGGTTGAGCCGAATTTTTTTAGCTGTTGCCATATACGTTAAATCTTTCTTTGTCACACGAAGATCCGCGATTACCCTTGTCAAGCGACGCATAGCTTCAGTTTGTATCCATTGCCACATGACATTAAGAGAGACGGCCATTCACCTGCAAGCAAGCACGTATATTGATATATCTTGGCGCGCTTCCTCCATTCTGACCATCCTTGGTCCATTTCGCTCAGTGGAGAAAACCTTCAACAGGACTTCTGCCGCACCCTTATCTATATGTTCGGACACGGGCTATTTCTCACGTGCACAGTGACAGACAAATCAAATACTAGGCTGTACTGGTATACTTTGCGAGGCTCTAGTTCGATCGATGAAACCCTGTGCATTATGATCTATCTAGAAACACTGAATACAATAGGTCACAGTCTTCTACTGCGGTATCAGGCATACACGACCCTAACATGAACAGACTAGTAGCGTGAAGCCACCGCACTGACCGTTGGAGTCTTTTGCATGAGAAGTTGCCCCTGCTAGTGGGGCGCGCTATCAGGTCTGTTCGTGTTTTAGGGCCCTGTACACCCCTGCCTACACCCCTGTTCTCCAGGGACCACCTACACTACTTATGCCTTATACCTTAGGCAGCAAACTGATTCGAACTAATTGGTACTAAGAAGACAATAGGGTGGCACAGCGCGTGCGTAGGCAACTACTACACTATCGGTTTCTTTAAGCGCTGTAGAAGTACTGCATTGTAGGCTGAGCAAGGCGCATTTAAATCTCTATGCTGCTGCCTGGAAAAATATGTGCATCTGTTGTTGCAGCTTTGCTGTTGCCCTCTTCGACGCATTCTGGTAGATACCGTGGCAACGTCTATGTGTAGGTGGGATTTCTTTCCCATTAACAAATTTTGGCTCTTGGTATTTACTAACCAATAGTTTCCAGGTTCACGAAGACTTGCGCACTGAAGTAAAGCAGTGTCGAATGTACAGATGGTGCTGTCATTGCCCTGCGGATCTTCTAGTCGACTTCTCATCCTGCGAATGTGATCCTGGTCTCAGTGCACTCCCGAACAGAGCACAGATGGCAGTCGCCAAAACTGACAAGTAGATTCTAGATTGAATTCGAACATACTTCCGCACGAGAATTCCGAGACGCACCCAAAGGCATACGGTCGCGCCAAAGACGGCGTCTAGAACGCGCAAGATATGTTTAAGAGTCTGTGGGGTTTGAATGGGTGGATGGATTACAAAATGCTTCTGATTCCATAGGATGAGGGAAAAGCAGAAGACCAATCGGCTAGTAATACAAGGTGAGGAAGTTGATATTCGAGATGGCCAGCCAAGAACCTCCAGCGAGAAGAACGATGAAAGGTATGTGGAACAACGAATGTTTCTAAGGAGCCTGCACGTGCGACTGACGGGTTAGAATTTATTGAGAAGAGATTCAGAAAACGCCGTGCAGTTGCAAATAATAGGGCTAGGTGATGACTTACAGAGAAATTTGGCGATAGAGCTGAACTCTGACAGCCTGGAGGCAAACAGGCGTTTGCAACTATTTTGCGGCAAGTCTATCGAGTGTTAGCAAGTAGCTGATGATAACATAGTCGTATTTGTACCTTCCGAGCCTCGCAGTTCGAGCTGTCGCTCCGACAGCCCTCACTTCCCGAGGTCTTGCCAACCGACGGCTCATAACCGTCCCATAGACATTCCATCTCCTGATGGTGCTCCGAATAGCACCATTCGACACATCGTAGGTATTCATAATAATCTCCCAAGCCACTTCATCCATCACAGCTTGTAGGATTGCCGATCGTAGCTGCGGAGAAAGATCTTCTCCCGGCTTTCTGGAACCTGCAAGCCCGCTGAGAGGACGTCTTAGCACCACAGCATGACGGTTGATAGACGTAAAACGGGCTCGAGACATCAAGGAAGAGTCCGGTTCGTGTTGTCGCGAGACCCGTATGGATACCCGGATTGGAATAAGGGGCTGTGGGCGTGCAGTCGCGAATCTTTGCGGTTGTAACACTGACTGTTTTGAGGGTTCTATCGATGCACTGAGGTTAAGAGTGGCCAGAACAAGAATTTGCTACTGAAACTGTGATATCTTGGGTCTACAGTTTAAGAGACCACAACTGTTCCAAGGTTTTTTCTAAAATATAAGCCCAATGCCGCGCACGGGCCATGGTATCGCCGTCGGCGTCAGATAATCCAAATTGGCATTCGCAATCACAAGGGACATCCGGGGCCGTAAACATCGTTCAGATTCAGGTATGCCGTCCAGGCTCTCAAGAAAATAACAGAATCGCTAACCCAGAGAAGTATCCTCATATTACCTGTGACGTCACTGTTCAGTGTGTTGACAACTTGTTGCCTGTGGCAAAAGAGTTACAATGGATAAGAGGAGGAGACAAGCATGTTCATACCAACGACATTTCTAAACTAACTTCTAGAAAATTTGGTACTACTCAGCAATGGCTACTTCACCCTCTTGCCTTGCAATCAGATTGCTTGATCTCCGAAGCTTACCAAATTTTACTGCGCACGATCAGTGAATGATGCTTGGAAGTTTGAACATGTTGGTTGACCAGCATCTTGGGGCATCTTTGGCGTGTTTCACCAGTCCCAGTATCAGTCTGATAAACACACAACCGGTTCGGTGGCGCTGCGTAGTATATTGCGGCGAGGCCAGGGGTCGGCGAGCACAAGAAATAGTTAGAAGACCTCCCCCCCCCCCCGGTGCGAGGTCCGTGATTCCACTCATGGTGAAAGTAGCAGTT
>BLYF01000134.1:132293-165071 GCA_014905255.1 Herpotrichia juniperi
GAGTTGATCAAGAAGAAAGGGGTGCTTCTGCCTGAAGATACAGTCTCCCCCAGTCGGATTACTACATACAGCGCCAACACTCGCTACAGGGGTTGCACAAGCACACCTGAGTTTTTTGCAAGAGAACATCACCCTGCAAATCTGTTAAAGCTAGCAATATGAGTAGGAGAGGGGACCTGTAGGGGACCTTCATTGGCCAGGTTTCCGATTGAAACAATGTAAAGCTTGGCATTTTCATCGCTGCAGGGGTCCGTCAGCCCCATATACCTTTCGGCAAAGCGCTCGGATGGCGGTGAAAGCAATACTGTTGGTGTTGATAGCTGTTCGTCTCTACTCGTTCTACATGCAAATCAATGGATATTAGTGTTTACGTAAGCTCTTAAATCGAATTCCATGTGTCTTAGCGCGCGGTTCCTTAGGTCCCGCTAGTTTGTTTCGCAGGTTGGCCAAGTTATTGGCACAAGGAAGGTGTATGTTGATCCGATCTCGTCGGTATTCTTGAGTTACAAGGGCCTTATGAACGGTTTGTTCGGTGTGAGTCGTGCATGGACAAAACTTGTATAGAAGAAATACGAACTGAATGTAAGACGCACTGATATGCGGAACAGGCCGATCGTGAGACCCCCTTGTGAATTCTGTGACAGAACGGATCGACTGTGAGGTTAACTTTCTTAGCCGATGGTGGAGTTTACATGTGACCGCAACAATCGGATCTTGCGAGAACTATTAAAAGTCAATGACTATTTGGAAATTAATCATCTCAAGGATCAATGGAGAAAAGAAATGCTCAAGACCTTCAACACAATAGATTTGGGTTTGAAATATGGCTCATGTAGACACTTCATAAATGTGATTTCCTTGCAGACATGGTTGGTAACATTCAAGTCGATTGCAAGTACTTGATTGATTGATTGATTGATTATGTAACCAATCGATCATGTTTGTTAACTGCCAAGGCTAATTAAATTAGGCTAAGGAGTGAAGATCGACTAATCTAATTGAGTTACTTGATATGAAAGGGGAGGCACGGCTTTTATCTCAATTTTGGATTTTTAGGAAAGTTTTAAGTTATCCTTGGAATTTTCTTTTTGGGGTAGATTCTACTACGTGACAGGAGCATTTCCTCTACCAAGCCATCTTTAAAGCTTCACGTGACCTTTATGTTCTCTTGCCAAACCAATCAAATCAATCTATTCCTCGTAAATTGATTGACTTCGTTGACGACAACTGTAGAAAGTTCAAAGATTATTTTAAAACCCCTACTATAACCCCCAGAACGAATGGTGCGATCATGTTTCAACCTCTGCTATCTTCTTCAAGGACACCGATCAAGGACCAATTTGATTTGCGACCGTAACGTCTCCAACCTGTCTTGCAACACGCAAAATGATGGATATGACGAAGCAAGCCACAGTCAAGTTCCTTCTCTTGATCAAATCTAGCCTCCGTAATAAGCGCGCGGCTAGAAAAATTACAAATCTTGACACAATCCTCCAGTATCACTTACATCGACTCTAACTAGGCCCTCCATTATTTTGATTAGCATATTTCATTTTCCTATTATGTTTTGTTTCAATGTCAACTCGGTAGAAGCTCTCTGCACAGACAGCACTAGAAATTCATGTTCGTCACGCTTCCCCAATGCGATGAGAGCAATTATACAGAGACGTAGTCGTATGAATACTTGCTAGACGTCTACTTCTTCGGGATCCTCTCTCGCATTTTCGCTGCTCTTTCTGGGAGTTGCAGAGACAGAGTGTGGTGTCACAATCTTGGACCCCGCACATGCATCTCCCGTCAGCTAGTGCCCGGCATAATTTGTTACCTATTGAAGCCCAGTATCAACCTATAGTAAATATCTCTAGTTGATTTATTTTAAATAGAGAAATTTAAGCCACAGAGTAGATGTCTTGACTGCTACCTATTTCATACTTTACATTATATATATATTCGAAATTGCGCTCGAAACACGAAATCTATACCACCAAATATCTCATTTAAAACCACTGAGGTAGGCTGAGATATTGCAGCAAGCAAGCGTACACAACGCCAGCGCATCGCATCGTGCTGGCACCCTATTGGCGACACCATCGGAAGATGGCGTTGTCGTTGCGCTCTAGAACAAGAAGTCCTGACAACTGATTTGGCGACTACAAAGCAGCAATTACTGAGCCAGACGGATTTTCTCTAGGGCTGCCTTATATTTTACTTACACCGGAACTCAAGATACGATCTAGCCTATGATCAGTAGATCGCCGTGTGAAGGCTGACTGCGAGGCTGAATATCTCTTTATACCCGCAACGCTTGACCTTCTCTAAAAGAAATGTAGTAGCCTTCTATACTTACAAGACATCTGAAGGCTTCAGCAAATTGTTATTCAAGCTCACTATCGCCCATTTCCCAGTATGAATGATTCCGATCCACTTCGTGATCTGGTAGTGGGGTATCCAAAGATTGCAGGGCACATGAACATTCAGCCCGAGATCACCATTTTCCGACGATTTGGAGAACTTAATGCAAAGAACTTGCTCTACCTACAAGCAGAGTTGGTTCTACTCGAGGAAGAATTGCGCGATTGCGAAATTCTGGATAGCTGTAGTCAGGTCGGACAGAAATCAAAATACTCGGTCTCATGGTACTGGCTCAGTCAATCCGGAGCTGACGGGGACACAAAACAACTGCAAATTATACTGAAAATACGGAAACTACTTCGCGAGTATAGTATGTTGCTCTACTTGTTCGAACTCTAGACTTTAGCTCATGAAACCACAGACAAAGCAATCATTCAGTACTCCGCCACACTGCAGCTTTCCGAGCCAGAAAAGTGGGATCTTTCAGATCTTCAGAACTTCCTCGCAGAGCCAAGGATGTTTCGGGGTGGCGCACTTGCCCTGATTGAGAAGGATGCGCACACCTGGGGCTCTGTGTTGGATCGTAAATCTCACAGTATTGATCTGATTGCACTACGACCTCGCCTAAAGGATGATCCGTTTTCGGGTTGGATTGCAAAAAACGCGCTAGTGCTTCTGCTACGTTGTGGCTTAGCTCGTTTCAAGACGCCTTCAAGAGTCCATGGAGTGGTGGGATACAATGACAGTACAATCTTCAAAATCACATACTGGATATCAAGTATCCTGGCCTCGTTGATCCCGGTCCTTTCTATCGTCGTGTTGTATCACGTTCATTCCATTACAAACCGACTTGCGATCATCGGTGCATTCAATATTCTGATGTCCGTCTGTTTGAGCGCATTTACAGATGCTAAACGCTCTGAAGTCTTTACTATCACGACAGCGTAAGTGGCTTATCTTGCATGTTGTGAAAGCCTCTAATATTTGATAGATTCGCCGCTGTACAAGT
Organism: Herpotrichia juniperi; assembly: GCA_014905255.1. Taxonomy (NCBI): domain Eukaryota; kingdom Fungi; phylum Ascomycota; class Dothideomycetes; order Pleosporales; family Melanommataceae; genus Herpotrichia; species Herpotrichia juniperi. Next base: position 135,655 of record BLYF01000134.1, read on the forward strand.
TGTGTTCGTCAGCACGGACAGGATAATGACATCTGAGTGAGTCTGCAGTTCTTCTCATCAGAAAGAACACGAAATATGTGAATGGATTGCACCAGTCTCATGAAAGAAAATACATACATCATCTTGAAAGATCATACTAAAAGGAGTTGAGCATTATATAGTCTGCAATAGTAGATATAGGGTAACTGTCATGTCTTGACAAGGATAATATGATTTTTTTTTCTTATGAATGCCCTAAAGATATTCCTAACCCTAACTGACTCAAACTAAAACATGAGATGATAGTTCCTAGACCGAGGGAGAAGGAGAAAAAAAAGAGATACTACCGTTTATTCGTGAATGAACAAAAAGAAAGCACTCCATCTTGGGCAGGAAGACAATGCAGTCAAATTAGTATACGTCTTGCGTGGTTTTCTGCAAGTTGTTAGTGAGTATAAGTAAAGAAAAAGTAATGCAGCTAGGTTGACATTGTCTCTATCGTTTTGACATTCAGGTTATTTTCAACATTTCTTTCATTTTTTTTTAATTCTACTACACGTCAACATGTTGTCGAGAACGGGCGAAGTGGTTAACAGAAATTCTTGATTTGCCTTGTGTTTCTTCTTCTTCTCGACATTCTTCTCCATTTTTCGGATTAGTCAGTGACGGCGTCTTTTGTAGCGGCCACTAAGGGTGTGTCAGCATATAGATAGCGCTGACGTATATCCAGACTAGAATCCGACGCAGCAGTGTATGAAATGGTGGAATGGCTATTCTTCTGGTGTCATCTGAGTTTGCGGGAGCGTTATGGGGATCTGTGCGTAAATTTTGGTGGATGGTTGATGTCGCTTTTGTGATTTTGCCCTAATCTATCGATTGGGTATGTCCGGAGGTGTAGTTTTCGTCCTCCAATTACTTCTGCGGGGGTGCGGTTGGCCGACAATCGGAAACTGGAAGATGCTAACACATAGAAAATTCGTATGCTAAGAACAGCGGGCTGACTACTCTGTGTATCTTCGGTGATGCAAAGATCGTAATTGATGTTGTCACGTGTACTACTCTACACGCTATGTACTAATTCAGTTAGTATTTTCCACATAAACTATATATAGTTACCTATGGTGCTGTGAGCTCTGTACGGCTTCCTCACTCTTCCAATACACTTATTGGTCTTACATGGTTGACTCCTTATACACTACATGACAGATATCGCAGGCGTAAGTTGTAGTGCGAATCGAAAACACGCAGCGTATGAAAGTCGGAAATGACCGGAGGAATACAAGAGAGTGTCGATTGACGCTGCACTGCCTAAGAGGATTCTCTGTGTTTTAGGGTGAGTGGAATTTGGATTTAGAAGTCCAGCATACTCTTCAGCTCAATGGACCCAATCTGACCACGTCATGTGAGACCAGAGTTCGATATACATCACTTGATTTGGGCAAGTCAGCCTGAATGCGTGATTGCTACCCGGCAGAATTTAGCACTGGAGGTAGGCCGCATACCTCCCACAGTAGAATCATCAGACCGCTTGAGTATGCCTATTCTCGGCCGACCACACTCCGAGATGGAGCGAGCAAGTTCGAAGATGGGTTCGGAGCCTCGACAGAAAAAAATATTCAATCAGTTCTCGGGCGGCTACGAGTTCGCGCAGTGATTGAAATCGTGAACAGTCATCTCACATCTACTATGCTGATTCCTGGTATGAAACTGAAATTGATCGCCTAGCAGTTCTATATGCTCAAGCAGTTAAATTGTTGGGTGCGAAGGCCTATCGTGTCATAAACTTCCGCGAGCTCAACCCATGGTCACTCTTCTCGGCACCGATTTAACGCTCATAAATGTAACACTTTCCATACATCTCTATCGACCTCTCTTCTGAGTTTGACAGGGCTGTTGCTATTGCCGTCAAACTCCTAAATAAGACCCTTGGCTACCGTGCTTCTTATTTTTAGATCAGATGTTTTGTATCAGATGCCAAGATGTCTGAGGATCTTAATCAACTTGGGAGATGTTTGTTAGAGCAATCAAGTATGCTTCCTCCCATCCGTCTTTTTTATCCTACGCGAGATGGTAACAGTTAACCTTCATCTTGATAATAACCAAAGGTGAAAACTTGAAAGGCCATCAAAGGGTCGAAATTCACCAAATGGAAAATGTGTGACGTGTCGAGTCTAGCATATGGAAATTCAATCGTACGTTAGGAAAATAAGTGACTAAACAACTATATGCATACTAAGAAAAACCACAATGATTGGATATTAATTTTAGTATAACAATATTGCACTCATTCGATGATACGACTAGATGAGGGCCCGTACTAACACAGGTAAGATGATCATGAAAGCACCATTGAATGAAGCTGCTGGAGCTTGGATCTGACGATACTTGATTGAATGGAACGTATAGAGGAATCGCGTATCATGAAGTTTGGGTTTTTGATAATGAAGTGTTATCCTGTTAGCAGTCAGCACTAATGTGGACGACGCAGCGCAGTGGGCAAGACCTTATCTGCCTCGTACTCTTTTCTTTTTTTGGCATTCTTCTTGATGTCTTCCGCTTGTTTCTCCAAAGCCTTCTTCACCGCAGCTTCTAAAACGTAATTAGTCAGAAATCCATATCTATGCCTGCAATAAGCGGAAACATACTGTCAAGCAATGGAGGTGCACTCCTGTGAGAAGCAGGTGCGGCTAACTCCCGCTTCACCTTAAATAGTCCATACTTCTTGATAGTGTCCCGGCCAATGATGACATCCCAACTCTCAACGTTCTCAGAAACATGCCATGTCCCGTCATAGAATTTTGGATCGAAGTGTTTACCAGCCCATCTCCCAGAAACCTTCCCAACAGACTTAAAAGTACCCTTCCCGAGTGTGTCAAGTACGACCTCGCCTTTCCAGGCAGAAAACTTAATCCCGAATTCGGTTGCCAAGTTTCTACTCATCAGGTCTATAGGACAACCTGTATCGATGAGCGCCATTGCAGCGCGTCGTTTTGGGTAGCCATCGACCAGGATCTCAATGATTATCATGCGCAGCAAATCGTCGTCAGGTAGGATATGTTGGTAGCCACAGAAGAGCAAGTTGTATAACCACGCTATGATTTGTTGCAGCATGCTGAATGGGCCAAAAAAAAAGTCCACGAAATTTCCCAGAACAAAGCAGAACAAATTGTCGAGCAGAGAAAAATATCTGTTTACGACGTTGAAGCATATAACAGATAAGGGTCGCTGAGAATAAGATCTATGCTTATGAGGGCCGGCGATATTCCTCAAAGATCAGCGCGAGAAACTGCATGTGTACCTGATATAGGCTCGTGCTCGTTGGGCTATGGAGAGCATCTGAACATGTAGTCGAACGCCGTTGTATGTGGCCTGTGCTGATCCAATCAGGCCCAAAAGCCTCATTTTCCCAACGGATCGCAGTCCGGGGAGGCTTCAGGGAGTCTGATCTATTGGCTGTGACCCCTGTAAGAACTCGCTACACACTTTTTCGGGGATGCTCACTTGAACAGAGGGACTCCTGTGCTCATCGCAACCGAAGTCGCCAAAAGAAAGTGATAGCGTGCGTCTAAACTCCTGATCCTCAGCACGATGCGGTGATGCATTTTTCCAACCCTGGTCCTGTACAGTTCCCAAATGCGTTCTCTGAACAGTACAATTCCGCCCTGGTTGTTTGATGGCTCATCGATTCGAAACTTCTTGCTGAGATCATTGGTGTATTTTACCGCGAGGTTGGCTTGATCTCGGACAGCATTAAGACTTCGCTAGTCAGTTGCGAATGGGGTGAGATGCGAAAGTATCGGCTCTAGTTTCGGAGCTGCGGATTCGGCCGCGAGCAGAGCAAAATCGTGAACACACCGACAAAGCAGACGGTTAAGAAGAGGGGTGAAGAATGAGGCAAAAGCGAGGCAATGGCGTAGGGAGCGAGGCGGCGAAGCAGGATGTAGGTAAAAGTGAGGCAGTGGGGTTAGAAACGAGGCGGCGAAGCAGGACGTAGGTAAAAGTGAGGCGAAGGAGTTAGAAACGAGGCAACAAATGAACCTTGACATGAGGATTGTTGTAGAATGAAACAGAGAATTATTTTCTTCTTGAAAAGACACGAAAGTCTACTGTACATTCTTGCTGTTACGAGCAGATGTGTCTGCGGCAATCGTCAAGTGCTCGTCTCTCTCTGCTATCGCAGCTGACTACACAGGGGCGTCAACAAAAAGGCTTCTTTAAAATAACAATGTCCTTGTTGGCCAGGTCCTGAGTAGGTGCAGGACCGAATGGCGGTAAATGACTTGTGGAGAGCCCCTCAAAGGCAAGGAAATAACAGGTCGCCGAAAGTTTATATCAATGAAAAAGCAATCGACGCCGAACAATGTGGAGTCATCCATGTCCATGTTCTCCAGCTTTTTAACATGAGAGAGGCTTACCAAGTTGCCTTATTGTTCTTGCCGGCGTGGCTACTTTCCATAATGCGAACACGATGCGTTCTACACTCGGTTGTTCGATATCAATATCTGCACGTGACATCACTAGACGAGATTAGGAACAGACCCCAACTTTTACGATCTGACAAAATCATTGAGGATGTTGATGTTGATGTTGATGATTTCGGTGGCCCAATGTCCTCATCCTTCCTATGGGAAAAGTCTGCGCAATGATCGAGATAATAAACGTAGAGAGAGGAGGACAATTTGGAGCTTTGGTAACCATATTCTTGTAGCTGCCAATGTGTTATTCGCACTTGTCCACAAAGGCGTCATTCGAAGACCACGCTTAGGCATCGACCTTGATGTTCAGAAATACGTTGACTCGTGATACCGGGTCATACGGAAGAAGGTGCTCATGGAAAATCGTTTGGAGCTTGCATGGCTGAGTCTCCTATATTGCGAGAGCAAGCTCTCCAGAAGAACAAGAAGCCACTACTTAAACAACTTTGATCGCGAGTATCGCAGCATTTTCAGCTCATCTGCTCAGGTGGTGGTATGATGTATTGTGGGCTGAAGAGACTCGACCCCACGATCTCGAACTCCACCACCCTGTAGCCTATTGTAGCGATGACAGATCTCCACTATCCTCCATTCAGCAACGCGTGAGATATGATTGGTGTGGACGTCTCCGGAGGAGCTTCAGGCCGGGCGCTAGGCCGTGCGAGTAACGTTAGCCTCGCTTGTGGCCTAGCTGAAAGTCCGAATATAGAAACAACTCACTCAGCAGCCCCAAGATACACAACCCCAAGCCTTCTCTTCAGCCTCACAATACAAACACGTTTCCTACCCCGGTCTATATTGATCGTTCGCTCGGTTATACGCACCTTGACACTCTTGATAGTCCCAGCGACCGCGTCCGCAACCTCCTCGCTTTCTGCGCCGAGTCCCACCTCCAAACCAGAGCTGACGAGCATCGCCATCTTCCTGTACGGCGTAGCCTCCCAAGGTCCCTCCGAGACCACGTATCTTCTGCGCTCGCGCACCCCTACACCCACCATGACCCTCGCAAAACACAACCTCCACGTCGCCGCCCTAATCCCCTCACACATCACAGCCCAAGATGTAATCTCGGCCCTCCACGACCACAACACCTGCCTCACCCTCCAAGCCCTCACATGCGGCCACGAGAAGCTCGACTCTACAGACCCCGAAACGAAGAAAGACACATACTGGTACCCGGTCGACCTCAATCCCATAACCACCTACTCGGTGACCGAATGCGTCACTATCCTCCCTGGCGTCGGCGACATGGGCAAAAAATACATCACATTCCCTAGTTGTTTTCAAGACACACCTCACGGGATAAAAACGCGAGCCGACACCTCCGGCGTGGTTCTCCGGGCAGAGTTTCGCGTGATACCAGGAGGATCGGGCGAAGGCGAAGTGGATGGCGAGGGAGAGGGCGTGGGATACGCGGATTGGGTGTTAGTGGAGGATGTGGAGGTTCAGACGAGCTGGTACATGATGCCGTTTGTGCGGAAGGCGATGGAAGGGGCGCACAAAGATATATGCAAGAAGGTGATTGAGAAGGTGGAGATGCTGAAACGGCAGGAGGTTATTGTGGCGAGTGTCAAGGGTAAGGGGAGGGCCAGTATGGGGAGCCAGGGGAGCTTGGGGAGCTTTGGGTCGCCGAGGAGGTTGAGGAGGCAGTATACGGATGAGGATGGGGAGGCTTTGCATACGAAGCCGGAAAAGATTACATATGGATAGCCTGGGAGGGAGATGCATGCGCTGCTGTAATGATGAGAAACGACATTAGGAGTAATGAGGGGCTTCATGGCGTATTGGGTCTAGGCAATATTCGACTCGGAGACGAAAATATCGCTTGTTTAAGATTGAACATATTCGAGGGTTGCTGCGCTACATAACTCGTTGTTTATTTCACAATATATTGTCTGCCAAGACTTGAGCACTCGGGTCAAGAGCGTTGACTCCTTCTTTCCTGTTCTTTCCTTATATCCGAGCCGATCTATGTCTTCCCCTCCACCATTTCAGCACCTACCATCGCATCTTCTTCTACGTTTTCTTCATTCCATACACTCATCACCCTCCTCAAATTCGCAATCTCCTCCTTCCCCAACCCCACAACCTTCTCAAAATACCCCTCCGCCCCTCCCCACTTTCTCTCAACCTCCACCAGCAAAGACGCCATACTCTCTCCCCTCGCCCCTACCATCCTCTCACACTTCTTTCTTGCTTCTACCTCCCCATACTCTATAAATGCGCCCTTCTTTAGCAACCGTTCGATATTGATATGACGTGTTGGCGCGAGCCCCGCGTCGGAAAGTGTGTACTCCTGCACGACTATGTAGGGAGGAACGCGAAGGAGGAGGAGCAGGAGTGATATGAAGGCGCCGGTGCGGTTGTTACCTGTTGTGCAGTGGAGAAAGATTGCCGGTGGGGTCGTCTTCTCTTCATCCTTAATTAGAGGCGAAACTATAGCCAGCAAATGTCGGAGTACAGTAGCAATCATAGGCGCGCCCTCAGTCAAAATCTCGACAAAAGCCTCCACGATCCCTTCCGTCCCCTCCCCAGCATAAAGCTCATACCTCTTTCTTGCCGCCTCCTCCGTATACCTCTCCTCTTTGAACACCGGTGCCCATTTCCTCTCAATCCCGTGCATTCCTAGATCATTAAACCCTCCCGCATTCTCAATTTGCTGTTTACTTCTCAGATCGAAGTCTGTTTTAATCCGCAACTCTTGAAGCTTTGCAATTCCGTCGGGCTGGATTCTATTGGTATCAGAACCGCGGTAGATGAGACCGCGGCGGACGCTACCGATGGTTTGAAGTGAGGGAGAGGAGGAGATGATCGGCCAGCCGCCGATATCGCGGAAATTGGAGAGGCCGGGGGCAAGGTAGAACGGGAATTCAGATGGATGTTGAGGCCGTGGAATCGGTGTTGGCAGTGGAGTTTCATCAATGGGCTTTGTGGTCGACATTGTGGACATTATGCGAACAGGACGAGATGGAAATAACGAAGAAACGTGAAGAAGTCGAGGATGTGAAAGGGAGATCTGGCTCATGGACAGAAACAAGGGACCGATGCAAGACAGAACGTTGTGAGAGGAAAAATAGTAACCAAATCGTCAGCCTGTAGCGTTAACAATGCCATAATGGCGATATGGAGGTGGATGCAGACAGCTGGAAGGAACGCCTGCAGCGGCTTCCATAATTTGAATAGCGGGGAGAAAGCGTGGGGTCTCCAGGTTCTTGTACCCTTGCTTATCCCACAGCTTACTAGTGTATGCACCTCAGCCCAGTTATGATATAATGGTTTGTTCTGGGCGGGCGGGACGGGCCATATTCCGGAACGCGCGCAAGTGCCGGGCACAGATTGAAGCTTGGGCAAGCTGCTGCATTCCGACTATTCGAACTCCCCAAACTGCGCAATTGTAGCAGAATGCAAAGGTTGGTTCTCGGCCTCAACACTAAAGACGTCCAACGGTAGTCTAGCAAGCACTACTATGTTTGCGACGGAGAAGCAGGTACGACTAGCGCGCTCGATGAGGACTCCCTCCCATCCTCGCTATCGTGATACAAGGGCATTAATTGTTATGAATGCGTGGCCTTCACCCGCGGGATCGTATCATCAACTCCTTCATCTTCTTCGTCGTGGTAACTGCCATGTTGATGCTCAAGGTCAGTACTGGGCCTGTAGTCCGGATTGAAAAGTGCCTCCATGTCCTCGAGACTTCGGCCACTTGTTTCGGGATAAAAGAGCCCTTGAGACGATCAGTAAAAAAAATTGACTTATGTACCCTGGGCCGAGGACTTACAGACGACGACTGCGGAGATGAGGTTGGTGCTCATGAAGATGAAGTGCGTCTTCGAACCGATGCTGTTCATTCCAATAGGCCAGGTCTGAGAGGATATGATGGCGCCGATAGAGCTTCCTGATGCTGAGATATTGAGGCCTCTGGCACGGAAATTGGTAGGGAAGATCTAGCAAAAAGTCAAACCAGCTGCAATTGCTGGGGTAAATGATGTATACCTCTGAGCCGTAGACCCACGCTGCGGGACCGAACCCAATCGAGAACCCAAACGTATAGATAAAGATGAAAATGACGCAGACGTAGTCGGCAGCGTGATTTATGTTGTTGGGATAAGCGATCGGAAGGACACCGTTCAACTTGAGTGCGCGTTAGCAACGAGAAGAGAGTAGGGGACGGAGGCATGTACAAGCAATGCCACGCTCATGACGAGGCACGATATAACCAGTGTCAACCTTCTTCCAAATCGATCAACCAACCAGGTGTCAATGATAGTGCACCCAATCTTCAACGTACTCTCGATACCCCCAATCATCAGTGTGGTCTTCCTCTCGATACCAAGACTCATGAAAATAGATGGCAGGTAGTACTTCATGGATGTATTACCACACATTTGTGCCATGAACTGCAATAGCGCTGCGCGCCAGAGCCGATTGAAAAGTGGGCGGTCAGTGAACAAGACGGTCCATCCTTGCTCGGTTGCCAGCCTGCGTTGATCCACATCCTGTTGAATATCCTTCAACTCTTTGACAACCAGTGGATCGTTCATTTCTAGGGCTCTGAACCACGCAAGATTCCGTCTTGCTGCTTCAATACGGCCATGTTCTACAAGCCAACGAGGTGTCTCGGGGCAAAAGAACACTCCAGTCATGAAGAAAGCCTCTGGGATGAATTGAAATGCCATCGAGAGTCTCCACCCAAAGTAGTTTCCACGCATCTCTTCCCAATGACTAATACCGTAGCCAGCCCAGAATGCGATAGCTAGACCAGCGACCAAGCCGATGTGGTTGATGACAACATAACGCCCACGGTGCTTTGCCGGTGAGATTTCACTTTGATATAAGGGAACAGAGGTTGAAACAATCGCAAGGCCAACGCCACATATAATGCGACCGATGATCATCATAGCCAGCGCATTATGCCCTCCCGCGCCTGTCTGAACAGCAGCACCGACGCCAGTGATTAGAACCCCTGATGCAGCAGCTACTCTTCGGCCGAACCTGTCCGCCAGCGGATGCGCGATGAATAGATAGCTTATCCAAGTTCCAAGGTAGTATATCGAGGTAATCAGGCCGGTCGTAGCTTTGCTCGGCTTGTGGAGAGCCTTGATGAATCCTGGGTGGACGTAGATTGTAGCCATGATCCCGATGTTATACCTAGATACTATTATCAGCATGTTCAGAATAATGAACAATAATTAGCCTTACCCCCAAGCCAACGACGCAAGGCCAAAGAACAAGCTGACTGCGAGAATGCGAGCAGATGCCTTCTTAGGTAGCGTCGCATTCAAAGCCATCAGCGGGTAAGACTGCACCATATCTGCGAGTTTGCTTCGAGCGTTGAAATAATGATGCGAGCTGTCGTTGCTTGGGAAGCCTTGAGGTCATCTGCCCAAAGCGAAGATATGCTGAGGCTATAAGCTGCACTGACACATCAAGAGCTCCCCTGTCCCCACATCTCTTGGTGGCGCTCGGTTATTCATCTTCCCCCACGCTTTTAAGTAACTCGACGAGCAAATTCGTGATTCTAACTATGCGGTAAGGGCTCCAATGCACCCAGTTGTGGGTTTAGACTAGGGAAATGCGTTCAAATGATCATTCCCCGAGCGACTTGAGCCGACCTCGGAGTAGCGCGTTCCCCGAGCTCTCCTCGCACTTGCTGAAGCTAGTCTAGGTGCTAAAAATGAACGGCCGGCACTTGTAGTGTTCGAAATAGTTATGAGGCATAGGTATCGAGCAGGTATTGTTGTGCATCCAAGGCTGTGGATGGCACGGAAAGCTGTATCCAGCGTTTGCCTCAAGTTTACTATGCCATAACTTGCGATATTTATTCGGTTTTCATCCTGGGCTGATTGAGGCTATTCTACATGCGTGCAATCCTCTAGCATGGGTGTAAGCTCGTGCACCCTGGGCGTGGCAGCGCAGCTGCCAACTCGCGATCAACATACCACATGCGGGGTGGAAGACGGCAAAACACAATGTGAGTCTGGAGGAGATAATTTCGTGGCGCCCATGAAATAAAAGGTAACTGGGGAGTGTGAAATGTTCATATTCAAGCTCCTGTTTATGCTCATAGAACAAGACGTCGTGAGCTGTCGGAGAAAGGGTGAGACCCCGCTTTCCTCGTACCTTCTCCACAAACATCACCACTGCTGACATTAGGTTCCAAACACGACACTAAAGAGAGTGAGACCAAACGTTGGACTCAAGCTCAAATCAGACCCTTGCGCTACTGCAGCCACACCCAGCCACGACCCCGAATAATGCAGAGATAAATGGCGACACTGATATCAGCCGACTGTAACCAGCGATCGTCTATTTGCCTCATGTGGAACATCGAGGTCGAGTGCACTAGGCTAAATGCAAATGCCGAGCACTCAAAACCACAACGAGCACTGTATACTTGACACCAGAAGCGAATCAAGTGGTGCAAGCATTGAGACCTTGAGCCAATGGCAACCCTCACATCATATACATCGTGATTTGCCTGTACCCCGATCCTTTCCTATCCTAATATAGGCTTGAGCACTTCTCATCTACTTTGTATACACAGACTGAGCCGATGGAGATACAATGAGCAAGTGTCTCCTCTATTTGTCGCACACAGCCGTTGTGCCGTTATCTAATTTCATGGCTCGGATGGCCAAGGTAGAACTACTCCGGGTGAAGAGAAGCCTCAAGAGCTTCTCTAGCCCTCGTTTCTAGAAGTGTTCTTTCCCTCCGATGTCTTGAGTCCCTCGTTCCCTAGTAGTGCCGCTACGGTCTTCGAATCGCGTTCCTTCCATCCTTGCGTTCGCCTTATATCTCAGCATAATCTATCGCCTTTCCCTACTCACCGGCTCGATGATAGCTATTAATACCCAATGATGCCCTACAAAGGAGCTGTGGAGGAAGGAGAGAGACTTCTTGAAGGTATATGTATTCCGGCTCTCATCAGCTTCCAGTCGCGCTTACCTATTGCAGCGGCTACCAACAATGAGAAGATGCAAACCGTCACCGCGCGGGCTCTAGAGGAGAAGATCACTTGGAAAAACCTCCCACACAAGAAACAACTTTTGCTGTTGGCATTGTGTCGCCTATCGACGCCGCTCTCGAATGCATGTCTCCTACCCTATCTCTACTACTTGGTCAAGTCCATTCTTTCAGATCCCAATCATCCTTCCGCACCACAAAAGATCTCACGAATGACTGGTCTTCTCGTCGCCGCATATCCACTTGGCCAGATGTCCACAAGTATACTTTGGGGTCGCATATCAGACACATACGGTCGTAAACCTACCATTCTTGCTGGTTTGGCAATTAGCGTCATCGCCAACTTCTCTTTCGGCTTCTCTAGAACAATCGGAATGCTCCTGTTTTGGAGAGTGGTAGCAGGAATGGCAAATGGAAATCTGGGGGTCATGAGGACAATGACGGCAGAGATTGTAAAAGAAAAGAAGTATCGGCCGAGAGCGTTCCTCGCCCCGCCTCTGGTCTTTAACTCAGGAAGGGTGGCTGCTCTGGCGATTGGTGGATGTTTGGCAGACCCTGTGGATCATCTACCCTCGTTGTTTGGACCATCAGGTCTTTTCAACTTCTCTCACAATCCTGGAGGCGTCGCATGGACTATCCAATACCCATACGCTTTACCAACACTGTTCAATGGGATCGTACTTGGTATTTGCTGGATTCTTGCTTTGCTCTGGCTCAAGGAAAGCCTTCCAACAAGGAAGCACGAGCGGGATTTGGGACTCGTCATTGGCAAATCCATCTTGAGCTTCGTGAGGAATAAGATTTTGCGGAGATCTGAGTCAGGATACACGGCAGTCCAGATCGAAGAGGCATATATACTTGTGGCTGAAGCTTCCATAGCAGAATCGTCCTCTGATTCGTCGACGTCCACGAGCGACGAACTCCCGCCTCACAGGCCAGAATTCCGCAAGATCTGGACTCGACATCTGCTGAAGACTCTCTTCGCGTTCTGTCTACTTCCGCTTCATAACTCAACATTTCTTCACATCTTTCCTTTATTCCTCAGCATGCCAGTCGCAGAGAACCTGCATCCAACCGTAATTCATTTCATGGGCGGTCTTGGTCTAGCATCACCAACTATCGGCCTGTACCTCGCAACCTTTGGGATCTGCGGCATTCTGCTTCAGCTGTTCATATACCCACGCATTCACAAGCGCGTTGGGACCCTCGGAACTCTGCGTATTGCTAGTTCCATCTTCCCCATCGTCTACATTTTTGCGCCTTACCTTGCACTGCTGGCTGGTAGACCCGCCACAAAATGGCCCGCGATGGGCGTTGTGCTTTTCGCGCAAGTTATGGCGAGGACGATGGCAATCCCAAGTAACGTCGTTCTCCTCACTGAGGCAGCACCACGAAGGAGCGTAATGGGGACGGTACATGGCGCGGGCAATACCCTGAGTGCGGCAGCGAGTGCGTGTGGGCCAGTAATTGGGGGTTTGTTGATGGCACGGGGAATGGATGCTGGGGTGGTGGGTGTGGTTTGGTGGGCTTGGTTGTGTTTCGTTTCGTTGCTCGCGCTGGGTTGGAGTTTTGTGCTGAGGAGTAGTGACGTGGAAGAGGACGAGAGAGAAGTTATGGAGGTGGAGGATAAATTAAAGCAGGCCCGACATTGAGTATCTAGGTGGAAATTCTAGCACCTGCAATCGTTCTATTGCTTTGCAACGATATCAATCTAAAGGTAGTACGCTAATAAATCAGGTAAATTTAATCCCCTACAGCACCGTATTAAAGCAGTCCAGTCGTCTGTCGCTAAGCCGATCGTCGATATAGCGATATTCTCGACGCGACGATCTGAAGGCTACAAAACACCTCACTCACATACAAATTTAGCAGTTACCCCGATATGAGATATATTGATTGAGAAGCCTTAAATGTCGCCTTGTTGAGAGTGCCCTTTGTTGAGAATTCTCCCTATTACCATACCACATGTGGCGCGAACACGTTTTTTTATTATTATGTATTGGTCAATAAATGTTTGAAATGAACCTTGCATCATTATCTATTTGTTTTTTCTAAGTTTTACGGTACCACCCTCCCATGATTGATTCGTTAGCGTGAAGCCACCGCACTGATCGTTCGTAGGTCTTTTGTATAAGCGAATCACCCTGCGGGTGGGTACCGAAACCATGATGAAAGGGTGTAGTTAGAAGTCAGGTGCGGCTGAACTTGCGAGGTAAAACTTTATCTCTTAGAAAATCCCATACTAAGCTTAAGTCGTCTTTATCTCGCAATATCCAGCTACGAGTTTTCATAGCACTGTTAACTTTCCATCAGCATATGTCTTATTGATGATGGCCAAAATCAACTTCAACCTGTTCTCATACGCATCTGTGCCCTGGAAATCCGAGGCGCCGAGCTTAGACCCCTGCATCCGCCTCCTTGAGCTTGCTCCAGGAGTGGATTCTACGAGCCAAAATCGATTGCAGGGCCCTCTACAATGCAATCTCTTCTGGACACCGCTTCGTTCCCCAGCAGCAGTCCCTTTCAAAGCCCTCTCTTACACATGGGGAACTAGTGGCTTTATGTCTACGTTGTGTATCAATGGGCACGATTTCAAAATCACCAGCTCTTTGGAGGAAGGGCTCAGACACCTCCAGCACCCATCTAAGCACGTCACACTATGGGTCGACCAGATTTGTATCAACCAGCAAGACGATATAGAGAAGAGCAAGCAGGTTTCTCTCATGGATGAAATTTATCAAGCTGCGGAAGAAACACTGGTTTGGCTAGGGCCAACGGAATCCAATTCGAGTCTTTTCATGCGTGTGTGGAGAGAAGTGGGAGAAGACGCTGAAGGCTTTAAAATGATGGATTATTACACCAAGGAGCGATTGCCCAGTTTAATACTCATAATGAGCAACAGCGACCCAAACGACCCTCAGACCATTGAGTTCAACGCGATCTGTCATCGAGCGGCCTCAAAATTCACGTTGGAATTCCTAGAGGCTATGATACAGTGGCACAAGAGGCGGTGGTTCACAAGAGTTTGGGTTGTCCAAGAGTTCAGCCTGACAAGAAAAGTCACCTTGGTCTGTGGTCACGAGAAAATTAGCGCTGAGCAAGCACTTCTTGCTCGCCAGATATACGACTTCTCCAACGATATTCTGGTCGAAAGAGCAAGCGATATGGATATAACCGCCCTGTCGAATGCACTTGGTGCCTTGCTGAACAACCCTATGCAGGCACTTTTCGCGACCCGGCAACAGAGGAGGAATTTCATCGCCAAAGACACCACTGGCACCACACTATACCAGTTACTCTGTAACCTCTATGTGGACAACAAAATGGAAGCAACCCAGCCGTGCGATTTCATCTGGGGCATAGTAGGATTAGCTGTGGACGCTGAGCAGCTTGGAATAAAACCAGACTACGCGATGAAAGATCGAACAGAGCTCATATACACTAGAACAGCAAAAGCAATCATAGAAAAAGATGGTCCGGATCTTATTTCTTTATCTCAATTCCCAAAACGCATTGAGAATCTCCCATCCTGGGTTCCCGATTGGACGGCCGGGCTGGACCGGTCATTTGCTGCACCACTGGATGGTTGCGCGAATCAATTTGCCGCATCCGAAAACAGTCCTTTCAGGATTCTAAGCACGGCTGATGATAGGATTCTGGGCCTGAAGGGTTTCTATGTCGACCAGATAGAGAGGCTTGGGAATGAGCGGCACATTGCAGTTGCCGAGGTTGGGTGGGCTTCCAAACAGGAGAATTGGTCTGCCCTACTGGCCGACGTGGAATATTTGTGTTCGCATTCCTGTATAAAGAATAACGACATCTACGCTTCAAGTGCGAGACGTGCGGAGGCAAAATGGCGGACACCAATCGGAGACATTCAGTACACAGAAATATTCGAGTTAACTCGTGCTGACCCATCTTATGCAGAGGCTTACGGAGATTTCATGTTGGAGGCTGATTTTCTTAGGCACTGTGGGTCAATGAGTTTTGATGATTTCCATAGACAGGAAAGAGCCTATGATGAATCCAGGACCCGTAAAAAGGGATGCCGCTATGGCCTAAGTATACAAGGGGTCAAGAACAAGCAACCATTCCTTTCGAATCTGGGGTACGTTGGTATGGGCCCGCTGAATATGCGGCCGGAGGATCATGTTGTTGTGTTTAAAGGGGCGAAGATTCCATACATTATTCGTCATTTAGAAGACGAGAGGTATATGTTCGTAGGTGAATGCTATTGCGATGGAATTATGGACGGGGAGATTGCAAAAGAGCGAGATGAGGAAGATTTCTATCTTCTGTAGGATATTTCAATACTTTTCTCCTTTGGACCTCAAGTCTAGACATATAGGAAGATACGGTAGACGTGAGCTATCAAACTAGGAAGGACTATGTATACACGTGGTTCCGATAGTAGAGTAGCCTAACTCCCCTCCTTACTTGTATTAGAAATTTATTGTATAATTACTTCCCATTTAATTTAAACGTTGAGGTAGATCCAACTCAATTTGTCTTTCTTATTCTGGTTATAGTTCTAGGCAAGAATAGAAATAGCAATGGATGGCGGTCTAAGGATTGTTCTATCTATATCTTACACGAATATAAATTAAAAAGAATTGTCTTGGCCGCTATTATACATATGGCGTGATCGATATACGACTCTAAGATTCAATCTTCTAAAGTAATAATGTGTACATTGGAGGTATTCTTTCGATGAGGCTAGGAATCAAGGCAATAACTTCAAACTTCTGCCACTTGGGCGAGGCGTCTGCTCTCGACCCTCTCGCAGGTCTCATTACTCAAAGAAAAGACATTCCACCGCTTCTTTAAGGCTCTTAACCTATTGTCCTTGGTGATGTATATATTTTCAGAAGTCGATACTTCGCAATGAGAAAATCCAAGCTAGTGTGAGTGCATAGCAGGGATGGCGGTTCCAGCCGCACCCTTTGTGAGAGGCATTTAGATTTTTTGAGCATTAGTTACCTAAACAGTCCACCGTTTGAGCAGACATAACCTTTTGTCCCTGTATCGCGATAATGCCGAATCTACCCGTTGCTATCGGTCCGCCTTTTGAACAGACCGATCAGCTCAATCGAGAATCAAGCGCCGAATTAGCGACTCGATGTGGCATACAAGGCACTGAATCTGATTGGAATGACTACCTTGTCCATGATCTAAAAACGAATCTCCTCGATGAACTTTTTCCGTGCATGTGGCTAGTTGCACGGAAGGAGGGGTCACAACTCGATTCACTGCACGAGCATCTGATCAAGAAACTGACTATTGTCATAGCCGAAGACCCAATGCTCCATCTTGTGTGGTACTACGACACAGTTTATGTCAAGCCCCTTCCGGACTACTTGCTAAACTACAATGTCTGGAAGAGCTACATACCAAAGAATACGGCGCAGCAATCGGTGCGATACGAAAAGTACCAAGCTGCGGTAGGCTTCCTTCGCAGTTATAGCTTCTTGATACAGCATGAATCCGACTTCATCATCGCTCAAAGATTTAATCTGCTTCTAAAATATGTTTCCTTCCAACGCTTTCACAAGTTCATTCGGCCGTTCCGCCTACTCCAAGACGGCGATGTCTCGCATCGCTATTAATATGGTCAGCTCAGGCTTACCCGACTGAACTGGATGGTCCGCATGGTCCGCATCATTCAATTCTGCTATCCTGTCTGGACCGAACAGCCAGTACCTTGGAACTATCAGGATCAGGTATGGCAGACTGGGCACTTCTTTCAGGTTTACGTCGCTCCTTCGATTTTTGCCTTCACTTTATTTTCGTTGGTACTGTCATCAATGCAAGTCGTTCTTGCAGCCTGGGGTCCTGAGACTTGGGAGAAGTTTGTGAAAATCAGCTGGGGATTCTCGATTGTAATAATAATCTTTTGCACTATTCCTATTGTTGCGGCCCCTTCAGTCATTTTGGTAGTCTTGATCGCGCAGGGACAATTTGCGGTAAGAATGAAATGGAGATCTATACGTTCAGGACATGTAGCGAAGTGAAATAGACCACTTTGCTCGTACGATTTTATGACCGGTAGTCACTATCGAGACCCTAGACTATCTTTATGTAACTAAACGTTCTTGGGTGAGTCTTAGGAGGCAATGAGGTGAAGTGGGTATGAAGCTAGGTAGCCTTCTCGTTAATCGGTCGACCGTAGTTCAGAGAAGCAATCTATAAAGATTACCACCCACGCATAGCTGTCCAGAATAATTACGGTCGATCATATCTTGATATAGGTCCTCCTTTCAATAATTCGCCGCGATGGTGTGAGGTGGAAAAGTAATGTGCAAAGTGTAAGAGATGGTTGGATTGATTCACCCACCAAAGCCATACTTACAGCGCCCAGCGATAATTTCCCAATTTTCTCAGGATTCATTTCCTTAGAATTACAGATTCTTCCTAGCTTGAGCTTAAAGGACAGACGATGGACCCCGTATATTTGTATGTCACGAAACCTGCTGTCGAGGTCCTGGAGTAGGTTGTCGTCCGATAAGGTTTCGAGCAATGCAGTGGATGAACCTCGCTAGTGTCCGGTACAAGCTAGCATTGATGCTACGAGCGAAGCCTTGGTAACCAAATGAGGTACGTCTAAGAAGAGAATGTCCTTAATCACCTAGGGGTTTTTTTGCCCAGTCGTTGTCGAAGCGGCAAGTATCAATTCCTAGTTTAGTGAGCCTTACCACCATGAAGATAAAATCTGAAGCAAAAGAGAACTCTTTTACTAATTCAAGTAGGATGTATTATTTAGACCATTACATAAAATAAATAAATCCAGTCGACTTTCTCCAAGAGCGTACCTACAAAGCTATGTGCAATCAAAGATGATCGGTCGAAGATGACTCCGTAGTATATTAGGCCCGCCAAGATTACTTCGAGGCTCGGTTTTACATCGTACCTGATTACATTGTTGGACGTCCTCTAGAATACTTTTTGCATGCTCTTCAAGGCTCACATCTGGTACCTGCAAATCTATGAGAGATTTGAGGAGAAATTAGATCATGCTTGTTCAATTGCTACGAGATGAGCTGGTGGTCCTATATGCATGATAAAGTCACGAAACCATGAGTGCTCGCTAAGACTTGGCAAAATAGTAGTGAAACACCGAAACGTCACAGAATCCCATGGAGTCTGATGGTTTATCAGTATTATCAGGATCTTCTCGAGCCCCTCCCGCCTGGGTAGGACGTCATTTAGCCAACCTCTCCTGGTTCCATTCCCTCGATAAGTCAAATCACTAGAAGGATTGGAGCCAAAGCGATGAATAGCACACACTGGAATACCATTAGTGGCAGCCTACTGAAAGTTCGTTAGACTCACGCTGTAGATAATAGTTCACCAGCATCGTAAGCAACCTTCGGTTCCACTGCTGCAGGGTCTTTATATTCGACCTATAGATCTAGGGGCGAGACCAAAATGTGGAAAGGCTCAGACATGCGTAACAGAACAATAAGAGAACTAAACCGAGCCATTATGTGATGAATTTACACCAAGCAAAGAGACTTCAATGGGAAGTAAATTTACGGACGATCATAGTAATCTTGTAATATACTCCGGTAATCGCCCTACTGAAGAATGCCGTTCGCCGGTAGAGTAATATAAGAGTAGGCAAGAATGGCTAGGCTGATCCACCTCTACGAATAGAATGAGGGCTAGTTTGGTAGACTGCGCATTGGGTGTCATTTTCTGATGCAGCAGATGCGTCCTGAAGAAAACTTGTTCCGGTGTGTAGGGTCAAATGATTCGGCTTATTCTCTCGAGGCCCCTCGTCCCAATCCGCGTAAACATTTTCGGAGCGCATCGTGCGTGGCATCTTCTTTACGGGCACTCTAGGATTTGCAAATAGCTGTTGTGCTATATGTCAGCGAACAGGTAGTAGCTGCAACGGCGCTTCTAATAAGGCTAGCGTTAAGTAGTAGCACCCCTGCTGCACTTTTTGTTGCGCAGGTTGGATCTTTTAATTGTTATAGTCAAGGTAGATAAGACAGATAGTAAGGGGAGCAGGACGCAGACAAGTCTTAGATAATTAGCTAATGTGCATCAAAAAGATTAGATATTAAAAGTAGAACAAAGGCTTTAGTAAAGTATGCTGATAGTAGTGTGCTTAAGCGGAAGAGCCTAATTAAATGCTAGCTCAGGGATTTTGCATTATGCTGTGTAGTTGTTTAGGTAGAAGTTAACTAAAGGTCTAATTAGAGGAAGAGCATAATAGAAGTATAAAATGCCAGGGTAGTGATATAAGATTGCATGCCTAAGAGCAATTTTTCTCTTAACCTCTTGAGTAACTTTCTCTAACGCTACTGCTTTAAATGCAAGACGAAGAGGCTATATATAGCCCTCTTTAATTTTACCCCCTTAAGCATCTATAGATAGAGGCCAGTATAGCGCATAGAATAAATTAAATTAAAGTTAATACCTGCTTAAGCCTTATTAGCCTCATGTTTTATTTTCTATAGAGTTCGCTTCTTCTTCTCTTTTTCCTTTTTAGACTTATTCGATATATTTAGGCGCATGGCTAATTTGATTTGACTAGCGACTAATGAGTACTTGAACTGACACACTCCTACCCTACGAGACTGTGCATTACACCAGCACTGGCCTTATGGAAACTTCTCAACACGAGAAACTGATTTACGCCTTCCAGAAGCCGAGTGCAGTGTCCATTTTCCCCTGTAAAACTGCATTGTGCACTGTCCTTGACACAATATCATAATATAATAGGTATTGACAAAGAGTACGTCTTTGCACTCCCATTCAGGCTTACCCAAAGCGTGAGCGGATCCTTCCCTTTTTGCTCTTTGGTTGCGCCGGTCGCTGATTGGACATCGCCAGGTACGGTCACCGGAATAGTAGCCTTGCAGTTAATGTCCCTCACATTGACCGTCAAGCTCGTGATTGACTTTCTCTCGTTTGAAAGATGGTACGTAAGGTTTGGAAGGCACTCGTCACGTGTCTTGCGAGCGACGAACGCTTTCGAAACGTCATCAAATTTCAGCGTAATGACAGGCCAATCGGTCCTAGACAAAACAATGAGCTAAAAAAAATATGTAAACAAGAACAAGGCAGTACATACAATCTCATCACCTCATAAAGTACAGCCTCCGTCCAGGCCATCAACAAACTCCACTTCTTTTTCTTGCCTAACAAGATAATCTCTGCTGTATCGCTAACTCTCATGTTTGCCTGGTGAAACATGTACGGGTCCCATCTCAGCCCGACGAGGTTCTGGACATTGGCGTTCTTCTCGTACTCAAGCTGCACATTGAAGTCACCAGAGCTGCCTGTGATAGCTTTCCATTCCGCATTGTCACAGTCTGGGTCATCACAGTTGAAATAAATTGTACTGCTGAAGCGAGGGATGATCCATACCCCCTCGTACCCGTTTTCTTGCAAGTTGGTGGCGATAGGATGGAAGTCTAACTTGCGGCTTGCAACGTTCATGAGAGCGGGTCGAGAATTGTCTCCAACGGCGTAAATAATCCCATTTTCAACCCACGCGCGGAGAGCATCGCCATTGTGCAAGCCAGTGATACCCGGTGGGACCAGTCCATTCGGAGAAAAGTAGGGTAAAGATGCAGAATCCGAGAATCCAATACGATTGAACCATTCCTGGTTGAATGTAATCTCCCTCAAAACGTCCGCATATGTTGCGTTTGTTTGATCTTCATGCGTAAAGGTGTGCGAAACATGATAGAATGCATGCATGTTGGCCTTTTCAACGAAGTAGTTCTCCAATGGGTCAAAACTTGAGCACGCAAGAGCCCATTTGTAAGTCGTATGCCTAGCAGGCCAGAGATCTTCTCCAGTACCCAAAGGCTTAATAAACTCCTTATCAGGAGTAGGTGGCGCAGAGTAGTACACGGCCTCTTGTGGTTTACAGACCGCAGGCGAATTAGAGTAGTCAAATTCGACCGCCTTGGCAATATTACCGTTGCCGTTGTGAGCCAACTCGATAACGTAGGATGATCCAGCTGGAAGCCTTGAGTTGACCTCTTTCATCCATGCAACGTGCTCTTCGAAATCGACTTGTCCAATGCGAAAGCTTACGTTGGTATCGTAGGTAGTGGACAGCAAGAAGACGTCATCAATTTGTGTGTTGAAGTAGATGCGGCGGAATCCGAGATAGAGACCGCGAGTGAGCCAATGGATCCAAGCATGAGCCAGAAGCGTAGAGACTGTCAAACTGGGATCGAAAGTCAAGAACCAGACTTGTTGTTCGCGCCCGCTCTGGAACTTGTTGATCACCGCTGCTGTAGTGTTTGTACTGCTCTTGAATTGGGCGATTTCCAAAACACCGGAACTGTTCGTGATTTTGGCGGGGTATTTGCTTAAGGTCGCGGTACTCATCTGAGCATTCCTGGTTAGACAATTAGCGTGCTTTCAAGTACATTTATACCGACTTACGCAACAAGGTTAGCTGTCGGAAAATCTTTCGTGTTCGTGACAGCAATCGGCTGATCAGCCGTCACAAGGCCGCCGGAGCTCTGCACGCCAAACTCCGCATATGGCCAGGCATTCAACCTCACCATTCTCACACCAAATGCTTCTTGGTACTTGTATAGCTCTTCCCATTGCCGATCATTCATCACTTGCTTCCAGTCATCTCCAGTCTTGTACTGTCGCGCGCTGACGAGCACAATGCCTCCAAAGTTGCCAGCATCCGGAGTAGCGTTCAGTTGAGGATACCCACTCGCTGGAAGAGATAAGTCGACCACAACATATGGGATACCATAACCTTGTAGAACAGCTACACCTGGTAGTGTCGCATTGTGATCTCGTGCGAGAATGAGTAGAGTGCTATTTACTGTGACCTCTGCAGAGATACAGTGGGCGAGAAGGATTCCTAAAATCCAAAGTAGGAGGAGAGATCTGCACGGTAGGGACATGATCAGGCGGCGCTCGTAACACAATAGCAGCAGGGATATAGCGAGGCTCACTGCGTTGACGATTGCTAAGGGGTATTGTCATTCATGGCCTGTCCTTTAATACATCGTCTGCACATACCCGCGGTATTGCGGCGTGCGTGACTTATACGTTCAAATACGCAATCATCAGCTACGAAGCAGCAAAGATAACAGCGATTTAGAATTTCGCAAAACTTGTAAGTGTGTGATCTTCTGAAAGACGCGTATGCACGTTTAAAGTTCCCTCCTGATAAGGAGACTATAAATTGCACGCTGCGAAAGATTTCAGGGTTCGAGATCCCTAGGCTACTAAAAAAAACTTCGCTTACTAGAATTCGATAGCCTGACGCTAGGGCGGCTCGTACCGATCGGGTGTGTAGATGAAACTAGATTAAATGTTAGACAACCTCGACCAGGCTGGTGGGTATGTTGTGCACCTGACGGAAAGTTCACTTTTGGTTTCCAGGAATCGCATAGCTGCCACGTTGTTAGCTAGTCAATTAAAAGAAGCACGTAAGGTACATATTACGTGTATTACGCTACACGCTATTGTGGTAGAATATGGATTTTGTGGTTGGACCCGCAATCGAACGATGAACGGAGGACCAGAACTAAGACAATAAGTGTTGATGAGTAAGTGTCGTAGTGCGTGGTAGGTTTGGGGCCTCTGGGCTGCGGGGGTTTGTTGGGCGCTGGCCCTGTCAAGCTAGGATTGCATACCCTAGGCACGTAACCCAATATATAAACACTATGCGCGTGTTACTACATTACACTATGTACTATTTTAGTTAGTCTCTTCTACATAAACTATTTACAATTACCTACAAAGCCCTTAGCTCTATATAGCTTCTTAACTCTTTTAATATACATATAGCTTTGGCTTAGTAGACTTATTTTATACTAGGTAATATTATAAACCTGGATTTTTAAATACAGTTTATATACCTATAGAGAATTAACTTAACCTTGTTATTATTCATAAATATTTTATATACTAAGCTATTAACTATTATTTTTGATATAAGTGTTACTGTAGTTTTTTATACTAGTAACTATAACTATAGTAATAATCGATTCATAGTATCAAAATATATAAAAGCCGAGCAGAAATATTATTACCGTTTAGTAACTAATAAAGCTATAAAAGAAAAGATTATAAAGTAATATTATCTAGAGATTCTAACCTATAGCTTAGTAGTAGCCTAAGTTTATTAAGAGCTAGTAAAGCCTACATAAACCGTGGTAAGCTAATTAAATGCTATAGCTATTGCGCTGTGGCGAAGAGCTCACCTAATAGGATTCCAACACTCGAGTGCTACTATACATGCCACCGCACTACGGGCGCGGAGTAAGGGGATCAACACATGACAGATTGGTTCCGCCAAGCTGCTCGTGTACACTACACAGGTATGGAGATATAAGGAACGAGTATCTCGATAGATAGATGCTTCGTAGTTATTGCTTAATATACAAACTTGTCTTTGGAATATCATCATCCAGCTTCTTCTGTGACCTAGGGGAGCCATCTGTGTCTGTTTATTAATTGTTATATTGCCTTATACCGGGGATAGTGAATCTAGCACGTATACCTTCCATATTCTAACAAGCTAACATCACGCGCACCCTCGTCCAACCCTGATCAAGTAGGAACGAAATAGCATGACGTTAACATAGTGGTACTGGAATCTGATTGGCTAAATCAACTCATGGGCTTAGAATAAGGAGTGGCTTCAGGGAAAAAGAGCGCGAGAGTGAGGGTAAGGAGACTCATGCAATTACCAACATCCCGAAAAATTGTATTATAGTACTAGCTACAATGCGACACCATTGCATAACTCTTCTCTTATAGGAAAATACAAAGGATGGCCGCAGTGAGCTCCACCAATTTTCTCTCTCTTGACGCTACCTCGGTGTCCTCAGCGAGCTGAGTCTCTAGTCATCAGAATGGCTGCGAGTCGATACCTACCCTCCCGTTATTCCACAGCAATAAATAATCATAAACCTAGCCTAAATTTTAACCAAGGAGATCACTTTGCTTCTGTTTGCTCGTGTCTTCTTGCTATACGTGCGCCCATTTCAGGGTGGAATTTATGTCACGAACTCGATTCTCGAATGTCCCTGCCATTTCCTTCATCGTTGTCTGCTCTCTGTTCGCGGGTTATCCAAGATGTTGCTTCGATCATGCCCTGGTTCATGCTTGAGGAATTTGAATTTGCAAATATTTTGGTCTCCTGACTGGGTTACTCAAGTGCTCTTATACCCACTTGAAAGCATGTACGAAATTTAGAATCTCTCCCACGCTGCTCATACGTGGTCAGACGAGAGTCTACTTAATGCTTAGGGTAGTTGTTAACGCAGAGTCTTTTCATCGATTTCTCAACCCACTTGACTGAGTTCCTATACCTTTGGCAAAACTCTCGAACAGTCATCCCATAGATCCGTAAGCAGCTAGCGTCAAAGTCAGCCTCAACGTCACTAGCAAATATTTAGTAAGAATGACGTAGATATAGTTCCAGCTAACTTTGAAGACGAGCCCAAAGAAGTAATATAGGATGAGGAAGATAGAAATGATTATGTCCCACCCAACTGGTTCGCCCTGGAAAGCCAGGCAAGTCACGATGCAAGCCATACACCTGCGAAACAGGTCTTTCTCATATTCAGATACCGATAGCTTCAAGACAAGCACGCTAGGATTTATTCAGAGTAGTGAAATACGTACCTGATATTCACAGCCCCATAAGAATTGCAAGACGTCCGCAGTAACCCAGACAACAAAAGTCCAGTAAAAAAGCTCCCACCTCAAAGCTCCCATTGTCGGTCTATCTCTTATTCCTCCGCTGCGCAGAGAAAAAGAGGTGAGATACGGAAGGATAGCTGCATGAATGCGGTAGCTCAAGTTGACTTTAAAGAATATATCGACGAGGCCAAAATTTGAAGCAAAAGCCGTAGTGCATTAAAGCACCATGGAGCTGCTCCAGGTGTTTTGCTGCGAGTCGAAGAGAGATAGACAGACATATATTAGCAGCAAGATGAAAAGCGCCAATCTCAGCTTGTGATTGGAGGCCATGGAATTTCTTGAAGAAGGATTTGATACGATAAGTAGTGACGAGCTTGAAATTGCAATCAGCGTTGTAGCGAACATTTCTGGTTGTGGTAGAGCTGGAAGACAAAGTTGGCGCTAAGGTTATATAGTGGAGCAGGCCACGAAGTAGTGGAGAAAAGTTTTTACACACTCTGCATTGGTGTGTAGGTGAGAGGCAGTAAGATAGGAATTTGAATAGAATGAACGTAGGAGGAAATGCAATGCCTTGAATTCTGTGCCGAAAACTATCCGTCTCCAAAAAATCTCACAGATGCTTATAGCTGCCCTACAACCAAGATGCCTTATCATGATCTGTGTGTCTTCCATACTAATTGATTTGAGTCTTCAGACCCAGACGTCTCTCGCAAATGCCATGGGCTCCAACGTAACTCTCACTCCTTTTTATCCACAACAGTGTTCTGAGAACTCAGGATGGACTGCTTTTCTTCATCGGAGATGGTGCTAATGAGCAGTTACGCGATTAGCAAATTCAACGAAGGTTTCGAATGTCTGGGTGATACTTACAAATGCGTCCATGCAGCGATGAGGTATCGTGCCGAAAGAACAAAATGAAACCAGATGATAGCTACATGGTAGCCTCTAAGTTCCTGAAGCCAAAAGACGGAAGTGATGAGTGTGACAATGAGAGGAGTCGCCAAGACACCGTGCACAAGCCTTTGGGGCTCACTCTTTTTGATACGATAGACGTCCACGAGACGCTGTACTTCGTCAGTAAGATTGCTACAGCTATCCATTAAGAAACAGGGATGCTCGCGTTAACAATGTCCTTCTTCTCCTCTAGGACCGGATTCGCCCACCTTGCGACGATGGTGCTATACAAGAAGAACCATCGCCATCCTTTCACTGCCGAAAAAAAGTCACAAGCAGCTGCGCATGTAGCCAGATCAAGAAAGAAGTTTCGAATCCACGCGGCCTTAGAATCTAAGTTCGAATATGCCGCGGGGTAGCCGTACTCGGCGATCGCATTGAGTCCAAGGGTCAAGACACCAAATATAGCCCAGGAGCCATTCGCTGGAACATCCGCCCAAAGGGGAATGGTTGAGAAGAAGGTGAGGCAAAGCCCGTTGCGAAGAGTGGAAATCATCGTGGCCATTAGTGTCATGAGGTGAGGTGAAGTTGTTGAGGTGTGAGCCGAACTCGCTTGAAAAAAGAGGAGTCCGCCGCAGATGACTCAGCCGCGCGTGTCACCCCATAGTCACCCAATGAACACTCATCCCGATCCGCACTAGTGCGGCAAGCTTGGCCAACATTTCTTCGCCACGAACGTCCACTAGAATTGCTTTTTACTTATCTAGGTAAATCTAGTTAGGCCGAAAGTGATCAAAATGCCCCATCTATAGAGTTCCGAGAGTTCTGCACTGTTATGGATACCACTACTCGTGCGGAACAACTAAGTTGAATATATGCCACATAACTATATAGTGCACACACTAAGCTTCCCAAAGAGATTATGGAATCAACTGGTGGAAAATTGAGGGTAAAGTTTGAAGGATCAAGTTCATTGCTGTTGTCTCTATTCGGGTCGATTGCTATTCACTGGCTTGGCGAACTCTCGGATAAAGGTTCCGTGCCAATAGGAGGTATGGTTCTACAACTATGCAGCGCCAAGGACTATATTATCTAGTCTTCACACTTTTCCCAGTCGATAATCCCTTAAACGGTATTTGAGGCTAGACTGCAACATGGCAAGGAGTAGGTTGTGGTGGCTAGATGGACAATAATGATGGTCATCTTTAGGTGTATGTACCCATGCCCAAACTTGCAGATACGCATATATATGAGCCATTTCTGGTATCTCGGTACACAGAATGGAGTGCCTCAATTGACTAATTTTCGAACCGTCACATAGGCCGTGTGCCCTCCTTCGTCTGGCATAGGTTACAATAGTTTCTGCGCACGTTTTTCTACTAACTTCGATGCAGTTACTGTCATTTCTCTCAATCTCACTGATGTGCGAAACCTCTCATTAAAGGTTTGCATGAGTTGGTAAAGGTCCGTCAAATTTAATCTCTAACTGTGAAACTTGCAGCGCTGATCGTGCTGCCTAGAAGTAGGTATTGCCCTACTACGTCTCTCTCCTGGCACCTGACCAGGTGACAGCTAAAAAAACTTGCTAATGTACGGTGAGAACACCGACTTGACAGTTTAAGTACACTACCCAATCTTGTGTTATACTCAAGCTATATACCACTAGTATCGCACAAATCATGGAAGAGCAAGTTCTATGTATCTTCAAAAAACATCAATCCAGAGACATTTTTCGATATCGTTCAAGATACCCCTTGATGAGGAGCCACCCGCGATAAACCACTTCATGCGTCTTCCCATGGAAATTCGTCTGAGGATTTACTTCGACCTACCTCACCTGAGATCATATATTGCTCCTACAAGGCCTTTCATTTCTTTATCTTAAGACTTAGAACCGTACTGCTTAAGCGTGCATGATCGGATCAGACACTCCCATGCAACCTCCAGGCTTTGAGTTTTATCAACTGTTCGATTCGTATCGAACTCCTGTCCTGGCTCTGTCAACTGTTCTGTTGGAAGTTGAAGTAAAATCTGCAAAAGTCTCAATACACCACTATCGACGATTGGTTATTGAAAAATTGACATGATCTGTTCAGTTCGTTTTCTTGATGCATCCGCAACATGCGTCTTTCCATCCTTTTTCTGGGTCACTAAAGTTTAATCATTGCATCGTGTTCAACATACATTCTTCTTCAAGAAAACAAGTTGAGATACGAAACAGGCCTTGCACCCTTTCTTTCAAGCTTGTATTAACACCACCGTAATACAAAAATAATAGCTCGTGGGATGATTGGAACATAGCACACCCTAGCACATCGAAAGTATTTCGTCGGGGAGCATCTGATAGATACAATAAATATCTTTTATCAGCGAAACTGTTGCACAACAGGATTATGATCCTATTAAGTGTGATTTGAGAGATTGGCAGAGCCAGTGCGAGAGCCTTGATGTGGAATTCTGAGATTGGATTATCAATGAGGCTGTGTAGTACAATTTAGGTACACTTTGATTCGACCATGCAAAGATTGGTGTGTACAACAAATCGTAATTGACGTATTGGCAGTTCAGCATAATATCAGTTGATCGCTTCCCTTAGTCAACGATACGAACTTGAGCGAAAGCTATAAGACGAATAGTTTTCCTTGTGCAGTGAATACATGGGACGCTTAAATAGATTTACCAGTCATCTAATCTCTATTCCAAAGATGTCAGTGCGTACCTCTCAAGGCATATATGACTGCCCATCTCCTAGAAGTGCTCTTCAAAAATTGTAACATGTCTTCCAGTGCATTCCTGCCGAGCCAACATAATATCGTGATACACGATCTGAATCTATTTCTGCAGGCACATTGTAGAAGCGAAACTTTAGGTATTTTAGTAGATGAGCCTTAAATATGACGCTTGGTGATGTTGAAAAGAGCTTTATTATTAAACATTCGGGAGAAGAAATGACTGGAGAAAAGAGACAGTTAAGCTAACGTATCGGGCGAAATTTAG
Source organism: Herpotrichia juniperi (assembly GCA_014905255.1). Taxonomy (NCBI): domain Eukaryota; kingdom Fungi; phylum Ascomycota; class Dothideomycetes; order Pleosporales; family Melanommataceae; genus Herpotrichia; species Herpotrichia juniperi. Next base: position 164,613 of record BLYF01000134.1, read on the forward strand.
ATGATCACACAGCTCCTGATTTGTGTCTCAAATAAAGAGCCAAACTTAAAAAGCTTCGGGCAAGGGTTGGCCAGTATGGTTCACACCATGGTAGACTTGCACATACACGAACGACCCAATAAATCAATTTCATAATCAGGATTCCATGCTTACCTACATGACTGAAGCATAGGTGACATTCGCCTTCTAACTAATCATCATAAAACCTTACTTTGGAATTCAGTTTTATCAGCCTGGACCGGGACAGGCAGACTATCGCCTCGGTCGTTAAAGAGAGACAGTGTGTTAGAGGTTGAGAGATGCTGCGAAATTCTTTGCGAGATAAAAGATCTTGAACAAGTAAAATGAGTCAAGGGAATTTAATATTTAGCGGTGTAAGGACTTACTCGACACTGTGGTACCAACGCACCCTAAATTAGGGTCAAGCCCCCTAATATAGGGTGTTAGAGGACCCTATTT
>BLYF01000135.1:3433-55720 GCA_014905255.1 Herpotrichia juniperi
CATTCCCATACAGATGAAGCCCCGATCATAGACAGCCCACTGGTATACCCTTTTATTCACCGTTTGTGCCGAACTCCATACCGATTTACAAGTACAACGCGTGAGGGTCCTACTCCTCGTCTCCGTCGTCGGCCTTGTTGACTGGCTCGTCCTCGTCTTCATCTTCGACCTCATTGACTGGCTTGGCGACCTCTTCCGCCTCTCCCTTCTCTGCTTCTTCATCTGCAGGAGCAGTTGCGGTGGCTCCACCAGCGTAATCTGGACGTACGACTTCCGCTTTATTCTTCACCAATACGGATTCGATGAGGGGCGCGGAGGCGAGGAGGGCGTTGTATTGGTCTAGCGGGAGGGAGATGCCCTAGATTACGATTAGCTCTCGCCAATCAAGCTTGAGTACTGGCAATTTACCTTCTTTCCCGGCAGCTTCTTCCCATCAGATTCGTAGTACTCCCGGATACTAACCATGAGTTTTCCCTTGAATTCGCTGATCGTGACGCGTCGAGTGTCGTTCGCTTTGAGCTACACTGAGTAAGCCGTCCACCCCATTATCTAAACCAACTCTGAGGGAAGAGGCTTACAGATATGTAGTGATCTCCGTTACCCTCCTTCTTCAGCTCTGGAATAAAAGCTCCAGTATCCTCCTCCTCATCCTCCTCGTCGACTTTTGCTTTCTTCGTGTATCGAGGTGTGTCGTCATTGTCGTTTGAACGTTTCTTCGCGAATTTGCCGCCGCCTCGGGCACCGCCTCTGCCTCCTTTTGCTTTGGCGTATCCTCCAGGCATTGTGTGTGTGTAACTTTCGAGAGTTGTGGGAGCAATTCGTGATTTTGAGGCGTGAGTTGAGGTCGCAGTCGCAACCTGAGATGGTTTCAAGCTTGACGCGCTAAGTGCGCAATCACGGGAACAGGTGTTTGCGCTTACTTTAATCCGCTAGCGCATTCACTTCCTGTTACCACATTGTTGTAAGCTCTAGGAGAAAGTGGTTCACATGTTCCACCTGATGAGGATTATGTAGCGCCATCTTGATCGATTCGATCTATATCCTAATCTGCGTACTGGTGCACGTGTGGATGTAAGATTGTAGGAATGCCAAAACCCGCAACCCAAAGAATCGTTTCATCGTTGGTAACTCTCAACTTCCTAACATCTAAGAAACAACACTGTCACTCCTCTTAGTCCCCACATTCTCAATATCAAACTTATTCCCACCACCCACCAACTCTAACCCATTCAATGTCCCATCCCTAATCTTCCCCAAAATTTCTCTCCCACCATCCAACCCCTCCCAATCATCCTCAGGATCAAAGTTGCGATCCCCAGCCACTTTTTCCCTTGCCGCGATCACGATCGCCCTCCCTGAAATTGTTTCATCACAAGCTAGTCTCATCACGCCTGCGGACACATCCTCAACCTCACCAAGAGCAACACCTATGGACAAGAGAACAGGTTCCATAGCCGCGGTCATATTCGTCTTGATGAAAGTCGGCACAACAAGATTCGTGCGGAAAGCAGGTCCGTCGTCGCCAAAGAGAGTGTTCGAATGCCGGATAGCTTTCCAAATCCCTCTTACCCCAAACTTTGACGCATTGTAGTCTACAGCCTTATCCAGCGGCAGATATCCCGCCAGACTGCAAACAAGAATTAGCTGCTTGCTAGACGTATCGTCTGGCTTGGCGGTTTTCTTGAAGTAGTGCAAGGCAAGGTGAGTACTGTAGAAGACGCCTGTGAGATTGACGTCGAGGATGGTGGTGCTAGGGGGTAAAGGGTCGGCGTCAGGGTCTTGGAGGGATTCTTCGAGCCAGGGTTGGATGCCAACCCCTCCCATTCCGGCGCAGACGAAGACTATATCGAGGGTGTGATTTGGGGAGAAAGACAGGGCGGATTTGAAGCCTGCTAGTTGAGAAGCGAAGGATGTGGCGTCACTCTTGGTAAATTGGACACTTGGATTGGATGTTAGTACAAACAATGATTGTTGTGATATTTGATATCACATGAGGTGACACATGGCGTAGTAGGTGTGGGTAGTGTACCGGAGTGGAAAAGTTAGATTGTTGGAACTTACTGGTATCCCTTCTCCGTTAGCTTCTTTGCGAGGGCTATTCCATGTTCTTCATTAATGTCAAGTATCGTTACGTAAGCTCTGCAGGAGTATCATGTCAGGTTCGGTATTTACATCTTATATTGGTCAAACTTACCCAGCTTCTGCAAATGCAGTGGCACATCCAGCGCCGAGACCATTCGCACCTCCTGTTACAATGACACTTTTGTCCTTCACATTGTTCGTGTCAACTTCTTTGGTAAAGTCAATCGGTTTAGTGCTATAGAAAGTGCTAGGAAGGCCTGAGGTGGAAGACATGAGTGGGGCGTAGGAGACAAGGAAGTAATAGGAGTTGAGGATGTATATGAATACCTAGGAAAAGTATCAATGTACTTATTCGTCATCCGAGTACACCAAGGGACGGAGTTTACGGGCAGACCATCCAGAACGACCGGTGAGCTTTCGTACGAACATAAGCCCGGCAAGTACGAGGCTGTGTGCGGGGAATGACCTACGTAGGTAACGCGAGTAACTAGCTTTGGAGCTCAGCCCAGACATGACGCAGACACGAGCTCTGCCAACCTGGATGACTGCATGATAATCCTGTCGATATAGCAAGGTATTCACAGTCGCAAAGCACTATATAGGAAAGAGCACTTGAAAACAGTGTCAGCAACTTTCAATCTGATAGGACGAATGGCCTTCGCAAGGCTGGACATACAGTCGCCCTAGCTACATAAGTGATATATGCTAGCCCTGTGATTGCAGGAAAATGACAATCGCACTTGGCAAAAAGCCGCTTATCTCAGCTGCATAGTATGCTTTAGTGAAGTGCACCTCAAGAGATATTAGCACCTGACTGTCTGAGAGATAAATATCTTCCCAACTGCTTCCGTTCATCGCTATATTCCATTCCTAGTACCATCTATAGCATGCCTTCTCGCACTTGCCCTCGGGCCAGCGAGGGTGGATGCATAGATGCATATTAATGTGTTGACGGTCCTTCGCCCTTGAATGTTCGTCTTCAAATCATATGGACAATCTCCCAGTGCCTGGCCATCCTACCCATACACCCCCAATCTCTTTTGCCAGATCTTCTGCCGACTTCCCATCAGAATCCTTCAGACTTCTGATATCCGTTTTCCCCTCTGTGATCCCTCGCATGATGCCCAAAGATTCCGCCTCTTGAAATACCTCTGGAGGAAACTGTAACAAGTCGAGGTTGCTTGCCAGCAGTAGAAGAAGCCAAGCGACTTCTCTACTCCCAGCTTGCACAGCAGCGTGCAGACCACTTTGCATATCTCCTATCGGATCCTGGTATCGTAGCAACTCGTCTGGTCCGATTCTTTTGCTAGGTTGTGTATCATCCTGCATTTCGTCTTCGTCTTCTGAGTCATCCTCGTCATCGTCTTGTATTAGGTCAATGACAGCCTTGATATCTCCTTCACGGCAGAATTCTAAGAATGCGCGACATTTGCGCTCTTCGGGATATGCCTTGAGATAGCTCTCTTCGCCGAGTAGAGGTAGGATATCAAGGTTTTGCTGGAATCCGCCTTCATTATGTAGGTTGCATAGGAGTTGTTGCGTGCCGTTCGGAGAGGTGGTCGCGAGGTCTTTGTCGCAGTTAGGACATTGGGTGATCTGGTAGGCTTCGAGCAAGCAGTCCCTAAACTCTAGTGGTTAGCAAAACTCACAATTGATCGTATGGTGAGGCTTTACCAGTGGAAGTGACATCCACATTGCAGCTCCACATCATCTGGAACGGTCTCAGGTGCTGCTGCGGGGGCTTTTCCGGAAGAGGATCCTCCCATTTGAATGTCTTCTTCCTCATCGGGCTCGAGCTCGAGAACGAGGGGTTGGTTGCACGCGACACAAGCAGCCATATTTGCGGAATATTGGTGGGTGTGATGCACTCATGGTGGAGGTCGAAGAGTTTGAGAGGTAAAAACTACGAATCAAGAATTTCGTGCCAAGCGAAGACCTCCGCGGGGAGGGGTTGGGTTCTGCGGCGAGCAGACTTCACCTCCGCCACCGTCACTCTTTTATGATCAAGTCTTGCTTTCATCTCTCTATTCGTGACGACTTAATTACTTAGTACTTCTTGTTGCTAACTCTAAGGGAAAATCTTGTCTCGATCGCCAGATCGTTTTGGAGGGCAAGAGATTCAGGTAAACCTCATGAAATCATACCCTATCTTGCAGAAGGAATTGCACACGAGGGGTTTAAATGCTTACCTAGAGGTGACAATAGGAGTACGCAAGATCATCATACATCATGCTTTTAAGCCTTGAATCCGCCCCAACTAGATTATGGACCGAATAGAAGCCAGGAAGATGATTGTTTTATGCTAGGCAAAGAGCCAAGGCTAAGTAGCTAGAGCTCATTACTAGTTCCTGATCTTCTCCCTATACACTTGTACGCGTACCCTTGTAGTTTTGTTGTGGATCTAGAGCAGACTTGCTATTCAGCCACAATAACAATGTTGGCAAGCTTGATCCGTCGATGACGTTGACGACTACGAATTTCAAAAAGGATTGTTTCTCCGTCTCTGTATCACACCCACTTGCTTTTAAAATATAGCATCTTCTGATACTTGCTTCGTGCCCTAGGTCGTTCTAAGGTTTACCGTTGGAGGTTCAACGAGCACATGCGATGGGGTCCCAACAGGAGTCCTTTGATGATCTAGTCAAGAAAGCATGGAATGAAGGACTTCGAAAAAATGACGTAGTCTACGATGATTTCAAGCCAGTTGTCGCATCTGATCAAGGCATCCCCTTCGAAGTCCGCTATTTACCAACTCTCGAGGAGAAAAGCAAAGCCAGCAATGACGACAACGAAGACGACGACGATGGAGAAGACAACAAAGACAGCAAGCACCAGGGCGACAGAAAAGAAAGCGAAGCACTCCGTCCGCTAGCACGAGCCTCTACCGATGCAGAAGAAGAGAAAGGCGTCGAGACGCGCCACGAAAATCAAGGCAAAGTTGCCGACGACTACGAACCTGAAGGAATCGACCCCTCAGACGACCCCTTCGCACCACCCCGCAAGGCCGTTATCTGTTCAGTCCCGCCTGAGTTCGTCTGCATGCTCAATAAGTACTCCCTCGAGAAAGGGCACTTCCTCGCCGTAACCAACGAATTCGTCCCGCAAACCGGAGCTGTTCGACCCCAAGATTTGGTTATGCTGCACAAAGTGGTCCAGCGGCCTTCAAAGCGTACCTATGCCTTCCTAAACGGAGGTCCCGACGCTGGCGCGAGCCAGAAGCACCGTCATTTCCAGTTCATGGAAGTCCCCGATCTGGGAGAGGCGGTGTGGCCGGACGCCATTTTCAATGCTAGCCCGAAGGCGACGGAACCGCAATCCCATCCTACAGTTCCGATTGCGCATTTCTTGCTGCCGATATTGGATGCTTCGGAAGAGGGCTTGGTGAGATCGTGGCAGAAGCTGTTTGCGCTGGCGAAGAAGATGGCGGGGACGGATGACGAGGAGATGCCGTTTAATTTCTTGCTGACGCGCGAGTATATGATGATTTTGCCGAGGAAGCAGAGCAATTGGGAGAATATCTCGATTGGGGGGACGGTGATGGTTGGTAGCATTCCAGTGGAAGAGCCGAAGTATCTTGACATTGTAAAGGAGACGGGTATTGTCGAAATAATGCGGTGTGTCGGCTATCCAAAGCATTAGTGATTTAAAGAAGAACACACGAATACGCCAATTTCGTCTTCAGACATCCAACTAGTTGGGCTGTTCTAGGATCAATCCTTTCTAGTCCTGTCAAACTGAACAAGTTCTGACCATTTAGAGGCAAAAACAACCCCTCCACCTGCGCATTCTTTCCTTCTATTGAGGAGCGTTAAAGTCACAGCCACAACCATAAAAAGATGCACACAATATGACAGGTTATGGCTCATGTTGAAGACGCGTGTCTTGCGACATCCACGGTGACACTGAAGACATGACTCCAAAACCGAAGACTACACCAGGTTGACGGCAACCTCTACTTGACGCATCAATGAGTATAAATTCCCCTTTGCAATCTCCATCCTGGAAAGATCGACGTCCAGCTTCTGTATACAACCACAATAGCATTGAAATCGATAATTGTTACTTCCCAGCACACTGCTTCAGCTGCTTAACATGTCCAAACAAAAAATAATTTCCGATATGTTGGGAGATGGGTAATACAACACCAGCCAACAGACTCAGGATTCAATAGCGAATCGACATCCTGAGCCGGCTGGGATCCTCTCTAACCTCAACAGGCAGAAGCCCGATGCGCCTCCTACCACACCCATGGTATACCGCGTTTATTGTCAGTGTGGCGGCGCAGTCAATATGAAGCACGATACGCGGTGTCGGAACTTCAGCAAAGAAAAGGGAGCTTGTATACATGATCTTGAAAATTGCCAAACCTGCCTAAGATTTTGTTATGGCTGGTTCAGTACTACTGGGGAATTTAAAAATGAAAATCCACCTGGTGACCTTCAATTGGCCGAAGGCGAGCAGTGGTTGAAAGCTTAGGAAATATTGGGACACCCTCCTGCCTAGCGTGGCTACGGAGGTGATGGCTCTTACTATGGGGCAGATCGAGGCTACACTTCGAGGCATGCAGATTCTCGTTAGACGTGAGCCTTGTGCAAAACAGGGAGTAGAGAGGTGTGAACCGAAACTAGAGATATTACTGCGGGACAGTAGCAAAGATACTCAAAAAAATGGAGTCATATATGTCAACACAGGCTTGGAGTTTAAATTTGAGATATTGAGCTCTAGTCTATGCATAGTGTAGCTCTTAATATTCAAGACTGCCAATCCCTTGATACACATCTGTCTCGATCCGCTACGTTCTCGTTACGGACAACGCCTTCAACACTTAACTGATCCTAGTCCCTGATCGACTTCAGCTTGACCATAAGTGGTCCTTTGTTCCAAAGCACATAAACCTTTTGATCAAGCCAGTTCTCCGACTCATCACATAGCTCCAGATCAAAGTTCCAGATGATGTTGGCGAGCATGAGGCGCATCTCGTGATTGGCAAGACTGATAAATGTGAGTCGCAGTTCCAGAATTACAAATGAATTAAACTCACTTCTTGCCTAGACAGTTTCTTGGTCCAGTTGAGAAAGGATTGAATACTTCTTTTTTGTCTGAGGCGTACTCTTCCTGGCCTTCGGGGAGCCAGCGCTCTGGAACGAAGGAGTCGGGGTCCTTGAAATTAGAGGGAGAATGGTAGGCTGCATACATAGGCAACTTTACGGTAGTCTATTTCTCTATTAGTCTCTTTGTGAAAGCGCGAATGTGGCACATTGGATTACTCACTCCGCCCGGGAGCCACTGCCCTCTCACCATTGCTCCTTCCCTTGGCGCTACTCTCGGCAAAGCCCCCGGCACCGGAGGATACAACCTCAGCCCCTCCTCAATACAAGCCCCAAGGTAAGGCATCCGTCCTAATCCCGTCATCGTCATCTCTTCGGGGTTCCTAAACGCGCCCCTAACCTCTTTCTGCAACCTTGCCATCTTCTGCGGGTTCTTCAGCAAATAGTAAGTAAGGCCACTCAGCTCCGTCGCCGTTGTCTCAGTTCCAGCCAACATGAATAGCCCAGCATTACTATACATTTCTGTTTGCGTAAGACCCTTACCTCTGTTCTCGTCGCTCTCACTATGTCTCAGAACATAAGTCCAGATGTCAGGTCTGTCGGTCTTTATAGCCATCCTCTTGTCAACTCTTGTGATAGAGTGCTGCACATGCACCTTCCTCTGCTCTACTCTCTTCTTCGGCAGCAAGAGAAACATGAGTTTCTCAAGCCCAGGCCAATGCCTAATGCAATCCCCAATCTGGATAATCCTCATATTGTCAAATATCGAACGTACCCAAGGCGTGTACGCCGAGTCCTCGAGCAGTTTCAACGGCTCGCCGAATGTAAGATCAGCCATGATGTCGAAAGTCGTGAAGTTATACCAATCTACTATGTTCAGTTTGCCTTGCGCATCGCTCTTCGCTGCCTCCTTCAACTTCTGTACAAGTAATTTGACGTAGTGCATGAGTAGATGTTGCTGCTCATGCAACGCCTTGTCGCTGAAAGCATGTGAGACCAGTTTTCGTTGGCGGGCATGGCTGATGTCGTCTGCTCTCATTAGACCGGGCGGGTTTCCGAAGCTGTCTGTGCCATAGAGTTTGTAGTCTTTTTGGAACAAGGGAGTAGTTTTGTGGGCATAGATGTCTTTCCAGGTCTCGGGCTCTATGAAAGATAGCTCGTCGGGAGAATAGCGGACTACTGATCCGTATTGGGTATGTAGTTCATGGAGCCACATATGGAGTCGTCCATCAAAGCTTTGTTTTTGGGCAGGGAGGATTGTGGCACGGGTCAAAAGTGGGCCGGGGTAGGAGCGAAGAGGGTGGAGGAATAGGTTGTAGGAGATTTTGGACACGACATAGGTGAGCTGATAAAGGGTCAGCTGAAAGTATCAAAGGAACGAGAAGTCTTACTAGGAGGATGGGGAGCAGAATGAGTGTCTCTAGCAGAGATGGAGTAAGGTTCAACATTTTTGGCAATTCCGTCAAATATTCGACAAGGACTTTTGAGGTGACGTCGGGAAGCCTTTGTGAGGGGAACCGAAAAATTCAGGCGTGCTGCTGTCAAGCTTATCAGTGAAGAAGCACCCTGTGATCCCAAGGTGACCATCCATGTCCGTTTTGAAACCAGCTTCATCATGCTGCAGAGTCACTGCAAGCTTGGCTATTGGATGCTTGTAGCAACAAGGGGTCAGATTCTTCCATTTGGCCCTGTTCTCTCATCAACAGTTGCCTATTGTGATCTCATGCAGTCAGCTAGTAGGGGGGATCAACCTTCGGCCGAACTCTAGCGCTCGACTTAATATGCGGGGAAAATGCAAATGGTTAATTAAACGTCAACAGCATGTAGATTAGTGCGGTAACTTCGGAATGCTAACTTCTTATATAAGCTTAGGTCTATTATTAACAACGCGTATTGAGTGGTAGAAAGATATCAGAATATTTGTCGGATTCTGCTTGACCCAGCCATCTTACCATATTTTTTCGCTTGTTCGAACATCAACTTATCCCACAACTTGTTCGAATACCTTTTCTTCAACTGCTCCAGTGTCTAACCATGTTGCTTTCCAATAGTCCCGAGTGTGTCCCTGAATTTAGGTATCTGGTCATTGTAGGCCACCTCTCTCAAATACCGTGTTGACTTCTGGGCCTTGAAAGTAAACCCGTTCACTCCTTCGCCCAATGAGGCTTTACATTGTCATCATAGCTCATCCACTGATCGATAAACTTCTGAGCGAACGGCTGCCACTCATCGCCAGTGACCTCATCTTGAAGAGTGAGTCCTCGGTGGAAGCTGTGCCAAAATTGTTTCCCCTTTTCGAGGCCATGAGAATGTCACTAGCACCCAGCATTTGTATCCTAAGTGCCAGCCGTATGGCTGATGAAGGATCACCTCCTGTCCCCGTGCCCTCATAGACCAACTTGATGGCGCCACCAAACACGCTGGGCGATACTGAAGCCTAATGTACGCTGGTATCTTGCTTTCGCCCAATGTCGGCGGTAGGGCGGATATTCCAAAAGTTGCAATCAGTTGATGGTTTCAGTAAACATATCCGTTGCCAGAGAAATGTTACAATACTAATACCCAGGGATAGTATTGAAAAAGGGGTCAGAGGCCATAATTCCTCCTAGTCAACCTTGAACCCACTACAAAACTACTTTTGCATCATCCGGGTAATTTACTGCTCTTTCCGGGGTTACTTCGGAAGATCAACATTAAGTTGGTCGACATGGAGATGTAGGGCTCTTACTAGTACAGCGTACGTCATGGCACCTGACTCAAAATTGATGTCTTCAACAACACCTAGCAAGCTAGATGCTCCTGCAGCCGCCTTTAGTAGGTGAAGATCATCTACCATCTGTAGCTTACCGTTGTAGTCGACATTTTAGATGCGACGTACGTAATCGGAGAGATCCTTGTGAGAAATGCCGCCTCCGTAGCAAATCGACCCATTTTGTGCCTCCGAGGGTGACCTAGGTGCAACGAGGAATGAGTTCCTTAAATTCTGTGCTACCAGACTGGCACAACTCAGCTGGAACAATATCAACAGGAGCGCCCATGCTTTTGCCGTAACTGACCAGTTTCTAAGCTCCTCACCCGTGGTAGCAAATCCTATGCGACAAGGCCTTTTATTGCCAGGCATTGTCTCTTCTGTCACATGTCAAGATCAGCTAGATTACGTCAGCATCAGCTACCTATATATACATGCTTGATACCTCTCAATATACATCACTTTTGGCTCTCACTTCTCGCCCTCTGCACTCGTGATATCTTCTTGTAGTTCGATGGTTTTAACTCTATTACCGTAGCCGGATTGTATTTTCCTGGAACAATTAAAATCGGGTCTGGAAGTGTAGTTACTGCGTGGAGGCTGCGAGAATATCGGGGACCAACTGTGCCGATATCCTGCGCATCTCACACGGTCGTTGTTTTTCAAGGCAAAGAAAACGATTTTTTGCACTCCTTTCACGGTAGTTGGGAAGAAAGTAAACTTCGTGGTGTTTTTTACTGTCAAGCCCCAATTCTCGAAAGGAAAATCACCGTAGCACTGTTCAGTGGTTAGAGGAATTGCATCCGAAAATTATACGAGGAGCTTACCTTGATGACCTCGGTGTTCTTAACGTCTTTAAAAATGGCATAGAGGTTCTTCACGTGCTTGTGTTGCGGGTGCAAGATGTCTTCGATGGCAGCGCCTAATTAAAGTCCGCTAAGAACGAGATTCTTGAGCTTTGCGAGTAAGGAGAAATGATGAACTACTGGGGAATTTGCGTAGGAGCGAATAGCAAGATAGAATTCGTTGTTACCAACAACCACTTTTGCCTGTTTCCCCTCGATAAATTCATTGATCTAGTCTTTCAAATCATGTCACGCGATGTTGGAGTGCTGCTTTATAAGTCAGATTAAGGCTAAACGTCTTGAGGAATCCACGGATCTGGACCTTAGGGTTGAAGGATTCGGCTAGTACGGGCTTTAGCACTTCCTCCTTCAGAACATCTTAGTCAACTGTATCGAACTTCTGTGAATATTCATCGACGTGATGGAGGATCTCCTCGAGAATGTGGGTTCGGTCGAGAACGCGCCCATTGAGGGAAGTCGATGTGGTTGAGCTCATTGGGAACAATCCAACAAGGGGTGTCAAAATATCAAGGTAAATATGCGTGGCGCTCAGATCCAAAATGTTGTATAGTTGCGTGGTGAGGCTGCGCGATACAAAGGTCCTACAAAATAGAAACGGAGGACAACTAATGATGCACTTATACTTGGATTATTTCACATTCGTTCAAAAAAAAAAAAAGGAATCCGTGCCACTAACGCCCTATCATGGGCGTCCTAAGCAGTTGAAATATGACCGCTTGTCTCTTGGTATGAGAGGCACAGTTGTCAGACGGAAATCTTTAGTGCAACGGCCGAAGCAGCCATTAGAGTAACAAGCAGATTGTAGAACACATTCTCTAAGTATACAGTAGTTATAATTACCAGACAAAGCATCGCATCTTTAGCTTGCGGTCGAATGATGGTTATCAGTTCGCATACTTTTCCTTATAAGGTTTGATTGAAATGCAGAAGACCGAAAGCAGACTTCCCATGTACGAACTGATACAAATTCCGGTCTCAGACAGGGCGAAAGGCGATATTCATTTATTTTCCAATACCCATAACATGCCATCCAGCTAATAGAAAATGTCAGCCTTGTTCAACCTTCACTTAGCGTAAGCAAGGCAGCCATGTCAGGGTTGCCTTTTTTGGCACTATGCATTCTGATCCTTCGCTATAGGGACGTCACCAACTTGCACTCTGCGTGGGATTGCTGCAAATTCAAAGATTAGTTGAATGATCCAGGGCCCTGCGAGTGAGACAACCTTGATCATCTTTTGATCAGCCATCTGGGTGAAGGCGAAGGGCCATGATTGAGCAGGTTATGTGACAACATAACAGTTTCGCAATGTCTGATCGCAGTTTCAGGTTATCGACAGACCATAGACAGACCATCGAGAGATGATGTAGTTCGATGAAAGCTCAGAAGGGAAGACGTGTGAGGTGTGAAGTGCGAGGCACAAAGTGTGCCAAGCTAGCCAAGGGAGCTAAGCTTTGGCAACTTTCTTCCTTCTGCTGTTTGCATACTACTAACGCTCCACCACACTTAATCTCATCTTTTTCAGCGATGCGTCCGCCTGAATCACTCAGGTATTAGCATTGCTTATCATAATCGTATCTTTGAACTGATCTTCGTCACTATCTACAGTGACTACGAAGTCAGCGTTCTTCAGGCTCCACTTTTGATGCCGCGCAATCGGCTGCCCACTTTACCTCGTTATGCATCCACTCCATAGCACACTAATTAGATATGGGCTAATGTGTTTCAAAGAACTGGGATCGTCTCTCACAGATCAACATGTCAAACCAAAACCTTGATCCAGCGGTTAGATGGCCACAGCCGCGGGTCGGAATCTTAACCCCCAGGAACTATATTTTCCGATACAGTGGAGATAACACTATTGACAGCCGTAGTATATATGCCGTGTGCGTAAACAGGCAGTGACTACAGAAGCATAGCCCCCTTGTATAGGTATTCGTACAACTATGGCGAGGTTACAGCATGGGCCACATTTGTTCCTCCACAGGTTGTGTTTTACACACGCCGGTGACGACGCGCGATACCGGCTATCATTATGCCGCCGATGGAGTCGGCAATACTTGTGCTGCTCTAACGCGGCGAAAATGGTAGGGATCTGTTGCGATTTAAACTCTCATGCTTAAACTTGTTCTTCGACTGGCCTATTTTTTGACATACCTTCCGTTCCGAGTTTTTTCTCCTCTTTTATCTGTTCCTCCATATATCATTATTTTTGTGTACATCGATGTCCCTATTTTTATTCTTCCAACCATGCTTTCCCAACTTCTTCTACTACCAAACTCACTCCTTCTCTGTGTCCTTCTCCAGAACGTCCGGGCTGTCCTGGGTGATCATGCTCTATATATCGATGACCCTAAATTCGAGACTGGCGAGTATGGCGCGTATCCTATACAGAGATTCCATTCTTCGCGAGTCGTAGCACCGCAGCTCAACATACTCAGCACACATTCAAGTTGCGATGACGGTTCATATACGATGTTCAATCCTAGAGGTAATGCGGTGCCCGAAGAAGCGCAAGGCCCTATAATATTGGACTCTCAAGGGAACGCGGTCTGGATGGCTACTGGCTACGAACAGACGTACAATTTGATGGCGCAAAAATACCAAGGAAAGCAGTACCTGACCTTTTGGTCTGGAAATGATGCTATTGGAGGTCATGGTAATGGTGTATACATTATGGTGAGTCTTCGACTCACATCGTGAAGAACAATTGATCACTGACAGTCATACAGCTAGACTCGTCGTACAAGGAAGTCGCGCGAATCAGGGCGGCGAATGGACTTCAAGCCGATCTTCATGAGTTCAGATTTACGGATGCAGGAACTGCTCTCATAACGGTTTATGACATACAACACGCTGATCTCAGACCGCTGGGCGGAAACGCAGATGGTTACATTTGGGACAGTATCTTCCAGGAGATCGATATTGACACCGGAGCACTAGTATTCCAATGGCGTGCATCAGACCACTTTGATGTCACTGATTCTTATCGCAGCAGAGGGGACCAAGGCGGAAGAAGAGAAAATCCTTGGGACTTCTTCCACATCAACAGCGTCGAAAAAGACCCTTCGGGCAATTATTTAATATCATCGCGATATACCAGCACTGTAAGCTACATTCATGGAACAACCGGCGAGGTCATTTGGGTGCTGGGCGGGTGTCGCAACAATTTCACCGATCTCTCGGATGGCAGAGCGACCGACTTCAGATACCAACACGACGCTCGATGGCACGACAATTACACATCAATCAGCTTGTTCAACAACGGCGCACAGGCCTCAAACCGAGAAGAGAATACACACTTCAGTCGCGCTATGAAGATCGCGATCGACACCAGCAATAGTACTGCTATGACCGCGAAACTAGAAACGCAGTACATCAACACTTTGCAAATCTCTAGCTCGTCGCAAGGAAACATGCAAGTGTTACCAAACGGAAACATCCTCGTAGGTTACGGCTATAGTGCCGCCTTCACGGAATTCGCATCAAATGGCGTAGCGCTGTGCGAGACGCATTTTGGAGCTACGAGTCGCTTCCACACTGGAGATGTCCAGAGCTACCGCGTTATGAAGTTCAACTGGACTGGCATGCCCAGTACCGACCCCGATATAGCATTGGCCGATGGAGCGTTATACGTGAGCTGGAACGGCGCGACCGAGGTGCACAACTGGGTTTTAGAGACAGGCGATAAGAAAGCTTCGTTCGGCGAGCTGGGGAGGGTCACCTGGTTAGCCGCCTCAACAACCGAGAAGAAGGGGTTCGAGACGAAAGTCGAGATACCAAATGACCATGGGCTGTTTGCCAGGATTGTGGGTGTTGATAGGAATGGCAAGTTCTTGGGGACTACTAAAGAAGTAAGAGTTGAGAAGGTATGTATCAACTTATTCAAACTCGTTCTATATGCGTAATGAAACTGATATCGAATAGTCATCGCCACCGCCCTCGTCGTCCACAGCAGTGTCAGTCGAATCAAGTTTGGAGGAAGCGAATAGCTCTGGAGCTTTGAGTTTCCTAGGCTTCTGTGTTGCAATGATTGGCTTCGGAGTGGCGTTTTCATGGGTCGTAGAGTTGCTCAGGCGAGGACTTGCACATAAAAGGTATGGGCAGTATGATAAATTGCCAATGGAGGATGTTTAGATACCCGGGAAAGCGCGTAATTGAAAGATACGTTCATGGAAAGTGATTCATAGACGTAAATACCGAATTTATAGTTAACGAGAAACATATTAAAACGAATTCAAGAGAATGAGTACGCAGCTGAAGAACGGTATATGTGGTTGTCTAAATACTTGCCGCTAACGTATCACAATACCTAAGGTGCAAGACATCAGTATCTCGAATAGTAATTGGAGCCCGCTGTGCTGTTCCCAGATGTATGCACGTGATCGTCCGAATTGGGTTCTGGCGGGGCGACCCAGAAACTGGAAACGCACCATTTCATTGATTTTGGTCTCTTACACTTCATGCCGTCTTTTCTGCACTATTGACGCATCGATAGGTCGACTTCTCACGTCTGCGCTGTGTGCTATCAACAGTAACCAGAGTAGTCGTACAAGCAGATCTTCGGTGGGGTCAAGACTCGCTGCAAACGTAACCCGCAAGAAGCTTCTGATTGTCAACACTTACGTCAACGTTCGAACCGGTACAGCGGAGCCGGGACAATGTGTCGATCTCCCTTGCGACCAATAATCATAACAGCGGACAAGCCAAGATTAAGGCATTGGATTCTTCGGATTCAACCATCCCAACAAGATGAGCGGCTTTCGAGACCGCCTATCGGAACGCGATTTGGTAAAGCAGGATGTACGGTTCTGGATTCATCCATGATACAATGAAGCCACAAACGCCACGTCCGCATCCAGCTGTTGAGATATGCATTGAAACTGGTAGACCAATGAGAGAGTTCCCGTACCGGTTCCGTACTACCACCGGTGGTATCACCTTCAATCACCTCCTTCGCATTTCCTCCCGTACTAATTTCATGTCTAAGATGTCCCCTCGTGCAGGCTGCCTCGTATGACCACCTCGACGCGGATTCTTCAGTTCCAACAACCTCGTCGTTTGCGACAGAACTTCTATCCGAGTCAGTCAGTTGGCCTGCTTGTCCAGATGTCGGGCGCAAACACCATCATGTTTGCAGGTATTCCTGTTGATGTCAGTGAGCTTGACTTCAACATCCACAGCTCTAGGGTCGCGAGTGTGAAGACGGCAAATATTGCGCTCATTGCCCTAGTAGGCCTATTTGTTGGATTGCGCCTCTTCGTAAGACTTCATATGGTTCGCAAGATCTTCGCAGATGATGGTACGTACATGTACTAATATTCCCTGGAAGCGGCACTGACCAAGTTCTTGCTAGTTCTCATCGTCGTTGCAGTTGCGTTCACCATAACTCTCGCATCCGTGTGCCTTACAGGTATCTCTTGGCTCTAATCGAGGGTGCGGGAATTGGGTTTGAGACTAATTTATTTCGACAGCTGCCAATTCTGGGCTGGGGACGCACATATGGATGTTTCCGGTGGATTCTGTATTGGAAAAGGTTAAGAAAACCATACAAGTGAGCAACAGCAATTGACATGATGTGGAATGTGTGACGACTAACCTCCAATAGTATCTCTACGTTTGTCAGGTACTCTATTGTTGCGCAATCGCCTTCACCAAAATCGCAATCATTGCGTCCTATCTACGATTCGTCCAAGATCGCAAGTTCCGCATTGCAATGTATGTGAATGCGGTAATCATTGTAGGACTCTGGTTTACCGGTAATTAGCATCCTGATATCATGTCAGCGACTAAAGACTAACCCTTTGCAGGAGCTTTTGTTGCCATCTTTCAATGTCATCCGATTGAAGGCGCTTGGGATTTTACAATAACCTCTAAGAAGTGCATCAGCTTCGTAGACTATCTCTACGCGAGCTCTGCAATCACTATTGCAACCGACGTCATTCTCTGCGTCCTCCCTTGGCCGTACCTTTGGAGGCTAAATATGCCGCGGAAGCAGAGAGTGATTCTGTGTTTACTGTTTGGTGGAGGAGCTGGGTAAGTGAATCTGAGCGAACTTCAACACAAAACGTAGCTGAAATGGCGCAGTGCCTGCGTAGCGAGTATTATTCGCATCGCGAATCTCCATACTCTCCGTAGTATGGATGTGACCTGTGAGTATTTATGCTGTTCCTTGTCAAGTTTCTTCTATTGATCAACAGTGCAAGAGACGCATATAAAACGGTCGCTAACAATTAGCAGATCAAAGTGTTCCGTGTCTCAACCTATCGGTAATCGAGTGTAGCCTAGGAATCATCTGCGTCAGTATTCCTGCTCTTCGACCACTAGCCGCGGCAATGTTCCCAAAATTCCTACGTACTAACCATTCATCATCGGGCAAGTCACCCACCCAAAGCTATTCTTTGGCCAAAAGAACTGCAAAATCAGATGAAGCGAAGGGGAACGGACATCATAACAGATCAGAATCGTTTCTCTATCGACCAGACCGGCCGAGCGATGAATGCGGGCACTTCGAACGTACGAATGCGCAAACGCCGGATCCGGAAGAGGAGGGAGAACACCCGGGAAGTACAGCTGTTCCTACGTCAGATCCGAAGGAAGAGGAGGCGAAGCTAGGTGGCTGAACATTCAGTTAATGATCAATAATTATGTATCCGTCTTGCGAGAAAAATCGCGGAATCTCCGGCAGAAGCTGGCATCTTTCTCATCGCATACGCAAGAGGCGTTTGGCTTATTCTTCCTTCGCATTCAGCCAGTAAGCGACGTTCTAGTCACGAAGTCATGTTCGGCACATCACGGCTGTACACCTCGCCCAAATCGGAGTGATTTCGATTAGAGCAACGATATGGAGATGAGATGATTCTCTCGAGTACAATAATTAGTGGGTGGCGCGATGGCTGAGTTCCTGAGTAAATCCCTGCTTCTACTAAGCTCTGACCCCATCTTTGGTGTGTTGCTTGTTCAGGTGGTCGCCAAGGTCTGCTAAATTGAAGCCAAGGACACAGCCACGCCCAGCTTTCACATTGGTTGGGCGAAATATTATAACTGTCACCACTATCTCATCACCATGCATCGTCCTGCTCGATGAATGACCTGGCTGTGTTGGCGATTGTGTCAGCGAGCACCTCCAAATTCTTGGCGTTCAGCGGCAAGCAACAAGTCTGCAGGCTAGATCGCCCTTCGTATTGGACTTGGGTTGATATATTATTGAGACCCTCCCCGAGCAATGAGAATACCTCACACCATCCATCTCAACTATCCTCAAGACACCAAACTTCCTATTCTACAATTAGGTCAACTCAAATTTGTGCAATTGTCCACCACCCAAAGCTCAACAAATCACCACCGACACAACATCCACCCAAAATGAAGTTTGCAGCCCTCACTCTCCTCCTCACAACCCTTGCCCTCGCCAACCCAGCACCTGTCGCTGAGCCTCTCGCCATTGCACAACCCGAAGCTGCCGTCGCGCGACCTGAATTTGAGACCCTCGCACTCCGCGCCGCAGAACCAGAAGTTGATGCAAGCAAAGCTGGCATCCAACTCGAGGCTCGCAAGTCAAAGCCTAAGGTTGGAAGTAATGGAAATGACACTAGTGCTGCTATTGCACTAACGCCGAGTCGTGCACTTGAACTTGGTGCGCTAGGGTTGGGCGTTATGGAAATTGTGAGACTTTGGGGTTGAGTGATGGGGTGATGACGATGGAGAATAGAGGGGCAGTTGCCGAATTGGGACGAGGATGGACGCGGATGACTTGGAGATGATGGCGGGTTGTTAAATCGATGAAGAAAGCCGAGACACACCAAGGGCGTCTGGGAGGATTTGGGTACAATGAGCGATGCTTGTCGACTGCAGATGCATTAGAAACATAACGACTTGATGACTTGTACACTACTTCTCTCGCGATATACCATATTGCAATTGTTGCGATGCAATAAACTTTATTACAATCTCCTACCTTAGCACTATCCACTGCGTCCTTCAATTGTTCTTCTAAGGCTCTATGGATTCAAGTCCTCTAGAACTTGTTCACTCTGCACTGCCACATATACGTCACTTCTCCGCCACACTATAGTGCACATAAAAAAGGGCTACAACTCGCTACCATTGTACAGTACAGCATTCTCCCCTCTCCTTGTAAGTGACCCGTAGGGGAAAACCGACCACTAGATGATGTAGGCAATCACCCCATAGGTGTGTTTCATTACATTTCTCGCTAGCATAGCCACAAGTCTATGCATCAATATTGACAAATCGGAATGGTCAGTTGACAGACCGACTTCACTTGCAGGTGCCAAGGTGAAATAAGGATCAGTTGGGTTTACGGTTGGAATCCAATCTTCCCCGTCACCAGCATAGCCACAATTCGAAGCACAACCAAGCTCGAATGTATTACATTGGTTGCATAGTCGGTGAACTGCACAAGAACTTCGACCTTCCTTATTAGGTAGAGCGCAGCGTGTGTGTACATTTACCAAGAGTAGAGATGGTGCTAGGTGAGGAGATTCGGATATTGTTTTGCTTGGATTTGGGGCGCAGCTATAATGGTAGAAGTATGTGGTTAAGAACTCCTTTCGAATACATTGGGGCGTGAAATCTCAGCCCATTCGTCTGGATTATGTCATGTTTCTTTTGAGAGATGGAATACTGTTTTGCTTAAGAGGAATTCGGTTACTTCTGGAGGCGCAGTCAGGCCCACTCAAACTGGCAGGTCACAAATCATCTCCCACGAGGCTAGCATCTCACCTTAATTCAACGTCTTTCTCCCACAAACCTGCACCGTAAGCCTAACAGGATGTCCCGTTTGGGATATTGCAGACGAAGGGAAATAAAGAGCTGGGTCTTCAGCTATGCCAGCGAATCATACCATAAATATTTATTTTGTGGGTCCTCACAGGATGTGATTGGCTGTTATGCGCCTTCGTATGCAAGCCTCATCAACACAGCTGACGAGAAGAAGCAACTTGGCTCTATCACAGCCGCACCTGATTTTGACCACGATTGAACACGAGAATTCCGGCTTGGTCTCCTTTCTGTAGCGTCGTCCGCAAGTCGATACTGAATTTCAACACGCTCGGTCTGTTATTGCATTCGTCGTTCTCGTTACCTCAATGGGATGATATCCTAGTTTGACTTCGCCCTGCCTTAGAGAAGCTATGGATCGTAAGGCTGAGTCCACCGGCGGAGATCGTAATGAGCAAGGCTTGGAGGTGAGGTCAAAAGTCCACAGCGACGACAAAACCTTCATCGACGAGGTAAATCTTCTCAAGAGAAGTCAAATCGTTATTAACGATTGGTCCCTGACTGGCCGAGGTTCCCATGTCGACTTCGGGAGCAATGAAGCCGTGCCCTTAGAACAAGGTGAGCAATTCCACTATGGATGCGTCAGAGACTAATTGGGAGTTATTTAGGCCGTTTCCTTGGTCGAGGATCAATGGGAGACGTCTATGAAACAATAGTTCAAGGTTGGACGCTAGCTCATAAGAAAATTCTATTTCGACGAAAGATTGGCGACAAAGAGAAGACAGAGATCGAGATTCTTAAAAGACTATCGCATGTTCACATGCTTCAGCTTATCGGCACATATACTCAGCAAAAGATCTTGGGCATCCTTACGTATCCAGTGGCAGTATGCGATCTGCATACTTTCTTCGAGGATGTTGAAGCATGGTCAACCGTAGAGATCCAAGAACATTCCCCAACAGCACGATATGAGGCACTTGAATCCACTCACAAAGCTCGATTGGAAGCTCTCGACTACAGCTTTCCCACCAAAGATGCACATTATAAGGCTTTGCCTGTCTATTCTAAAATTGGTTGTCTCATCTCCGCAGTTGCATATCTACACGATCAGAAGATACGACATAAGGACTTGAAGCCTTCAAATATACTGCTATCACGAGATCGACTGTGGTTGAGCGACTTTGGCAGCGCGACAGACTTCACCCTGCTTTCGAACAGCTCCACTGATAATGAGCGCGGAACGCCCCGCTATTTCGCACCAGAGTAACTACCCCGTGCTCGATTGTATTTGAGTCTTTATCTAATACTAACCCTTCCTTAGAGTGGCTGATTGGAAGCCTAATGGGCGCGCAGCAGATGTCTTCTCGCTGGGTTGCGTGCTCCTTGAAATAGTTGTAATGCATGATAGAGGCACGTTGGAACATATACGACAAAACCGTTCTGCTGATCCCTCTTTTCATGCGAACCTCGATAGAGTCGAAACGTGGTTGCAACCATACAATAAGGTTCTCTCCCCTCGGCGTTATCACCTTCTGTATGAAATCAAGGCGATGCTCTCGAGAGATCCGGCCAAGCGACCCGCCGTTCAAGACCTTCTTACAAAAATCTTTGCCTGCGATTTGGGAAGGGCAAGCCCGTCAATACCTTCCGTCTTTAGCAAGTGTTGCCAGCGGCTATACATACTTCGTCAGGAGCATGAGATGCATATGTTACAATTGGAAAAGAAGATCGCGCGCTTGGAGACACATTTACTTGTAGATAGAGCAAGAATGCAGGCGGAACATGAGGAGCAGACTTCAGCTTTGAGAAAGACAGTCGACCAGTTAAATCAACATCTTTATGAGGCTAGAGACGCATTGGAAGGGCAGATCCAAGTTAGCAACGCAATATCCATGGCCCTGGAACGAGAGGACGAGAATATGCAAGCCAGTCAAGTAAGTCCAGAAATGAGAAGGAAAGTAGAGCCAGTTGACACTAACTGTTCATAGTTGCAACTGAGTATTGAAAAAGAGGGCAGATCGAATGCAGAGATGATGATGAGGCAGCTCTTAGCGGAACAACAAAAGCAGAACACACGCATTGCTCAGCTTGAGAAGGAGCTCGAATACAAGACTACCGTAGTTGAGGCACCGGAATCAAAAAAGCAACGGTTTCACGGATTGGAGGGGGGAGGAGAGCGCAAGTCCTTAATCCAAAAGGCTAACCGGTTTGCCAGTAACGGTATTCCAAAGCCGCCATCTCTGCCACCTAGGAGTCGCAGCTATAGTAGCTATAATTCGTTCAATGGGAGCAAGAAGGGTAACGAGAAACGATCACAGCGTGTAGTATCAGCTGGAAGACCATTACCGCGCCGGAAATACGACTCCTTGTCTTCAGCGGACGAGAGTTGTTATGAGAAGGGTAACAAGAAACGACCACCGCGTGTAGTATCAGTTGGAATACCATTACCGCGCCGGAAATATGACTCCTTGTCTTCAGCAGACGAGAATTGTTACGAGAAGGGTAACAAGAAACGACCACCGCGTTTAGTATCAGTTGGAAGCCCATTACCGCGCCAGAAATACGACTCCTCGTCTTCAGCAGACGAGAGTTGTTACGAGAAGGGTAACAAGAAACGACCACCGCGTGTAGTATCAGCTGGAAGACCATTAAAAATGATTGGAGCTTCCGAAGTATCTCGAAGCACGCGTGCTCTACAGAGCGTATCTATCCCTTTGGAACTACAACTCATGCCCGCTCTCAAATACGGTGACCTACCAGATAGCAATACTCTGGTTATGCCGAACTGGGAACGCGGTATTTCTAGACCGTACCCACTAGAAGTTATGTTTTCTAGAGAACGCCCGATCCATTCATTCTTAGATTCTGCCGTACGACAACAAGAGGCTTCCGCGAAGACATTGAACGATAAGAACAGTAAAGTCACGAGACAGAAAAAACCTATAAAGCCTGCACATTCGGCTTGGAAGAGGTTTATGTTTCCCGATAAAGCAAAAACTGATGATACTGCTGTATCGGTAGAGGCGAGAAGATCTTCCAAAGCGGCAACAAGAAGCACTCGCGAGTTGAGAAATCGTATCGAGCCATCAGATCACGACAGCAAGGACCGGAAGAGAATCGTACGGATGATATAGGAAAGACAGTTGGGAGCGGCAGCCATTCGGAGCGCCATTTGCGGGTACATGTGAGCAATCCTCACGACAGGCTTCAGATTCGCATGCGGAAACACTATTGGAGTATTCATTACTGAGGGGGGTTTCCAGCGATGAAGTACATTAGCTGCTCAAGCCATCCTGACCGGTCAGCGAGGCTAACCAAATACGGATCTAACTCCTCTATGTGAACGGAGATTGCGACGAATGATTCCGGGACCTCTTGTTAGATTCACACTGTATCAGCCGTAGCACGCGTTCGACGATCTCGCGGACGACAATGCCCTTTGCAACTATCTACTTCAGCACTCGGGCGACTTTTAGTTTTTCTTGGTTCTGAAGTTGGACTATGCTGGAATATTTTACATTTCTTGCTCTTCGAGGCCCTTTTTACCTGTCAACGGCAGTGGTACTACCCATATGCTTGCCGTCTGCTTCCACCATTTTCAACAGTTATCTGCGAACGTATCTATGTTTGGGCACAGGGACGGTCGAAGTGTTCATTCAATTGTTTATATAATGGCATACTATCACTCTAGTGAAGGGTTATGGCGAGTCCACTTCCTTCGCATTTTACTAGCAAGCATTGTTCGATGCAGAGATGGCGTGTGAAATAAGAGTGGATTGTCTCTATTGATATTACACAAGTGTCTGCACTTGAAATGCTTCAACGTCTTACTCAAAATTGACATTATTCTGCACGTGAGTGTCTAGCATCGACCATCGAGCCTTGAGACTTGTTATTATGGAAGCGTATCAATATTAACAACATCAGCAAACCGATGTGAGCGGTGTTTGGAAACCACTATTCTAACTGCGGCCACTGGTTGAAACCGAAAGTAGAACCAGAAGATTAACTGGAGCATAAGAAGCATTTCATTATGATAGAAAGACATCTTAGGAAGCAATATTATTATTTCCAGCTACTATACAATTCCGTCTTGACCATGATCCTCAGGAATCCCATAGAGAGTACAATACAGATAGCCCAGATCTCCCGACGCAAACACCCATACACCCACAAGTCCATTCCGTTCATAGTCGTACTATACAAGATCCCATGCCATCATTCTCAGAAACCCAAGCACTGCCGTGAAGAATGCTGAGTGTCGGTGCGACATATGCGAAGCATCTATACAGGGTTGACATCGGAGCAGATGAGCGCCTGGCCCAAGATGGGGAGCAAGCAGCACTTAGCCTGCTGGCCGATCGAGGTACAGATGTCGATGAACTGGGTGTTGTTCAGGGGAGTGATGGGAGCTGTCATACTGTCAGTCCAAACTTATACTCAAATGATCATAGAAGATGAAGGGAGGAGAATGGGAGATAGGGAAGCTTACGAGTAGCGCAGTCCAAGTCTGCAAGGTTCAGGACATCGGTGGCACAGCACTGGGCTGTTGTGCCGGAGCAGACAACGAGCTGGCGCTCATCGAGCTCGACGGGGGCAGCGAGAGCCATGGTGGCGAAGAAAGAGGTGAAGATGGTGGTGAAGAGCATGTTGAAGTTTTGGTTGTTGGTTGATTGGTTGGTGGTTGATGTAGTGTAGTAGTTGATGGAAGATAGAAGTGATGATGTTTGATGCTGTTCAAATGTCGACATTTCTCTTGCTCTTTATACGTTTCTCGTCGTACCTGACGTCGTCTAGGTATATCTAAGGGGTCGGTATAGCCGCTGGCGGAACTCTGCTTGCGGACCATGGCGTCGTCATGGTCGATGTCTTCGCCGGGACAAGATCTGCGTTTTGGGTTTATTCAGACAGGAGAGCATCTTTGTAGCGTGATTTGCGCATGGGTACCGTTACAGTTCCAAGATTCAACAAGGTCGTTTCTGCCCGCCCTGGGGAAAGTGACGTCGATCTCAAGATTTCAGCTTCAATGCGCCCTGATCAACGGCATGAGTGGCTAGACTTGGGTGGAGCCACTGGAAATCATTAATAGTGCACGGGTGAAGTTGCCTGAGCATCGAGAACAAGAATGCGGTCTCGTAGATCGAATCTCGGAGGATTTGCCCGACGGGGAAGGGATATGATGTAGAGGTAACAGGCCACCTGAATGGTTCTGGCGATATCAACTGCGTTTAAAGCATGCCTGCCTGCAGCGCAGTGTTTCCGGGAGTATGACATGCGTCAGTCAGGGCAATTGACATGCTACAAGTGGCACTATAGAGCCGCACACCCAATCGAGACGTAGCAATGTCGCCAAACAACATCTAGTAAGTGAGGGCACAGAAGAAGTGACGTCGGACTAAGAACTCGGACGTCGTTTCATTCGAGCATGAACCGTTCATCTCCGAGCCAGTCTCCAGAGAACTGCGGGGGTGGGAAGCACGCCCGCGGCTTTAAATCCACGATGCCTGTACAGGAGAAAGGCACTTGGTGCGAATCAGATGTAGGCACGGGTATGTGGCGTTCTGAGTTCGGCCCTGCGGCGTGTATCGTTGAAGGGCATCTCAACCCGTGTGTAGCAATTGGTAGGCAGGTTCATCGCTCGACGTGTGTCGAGTAAGCGAATACAACGTTCACACATTTCGCTGTGGCAACGGCTGTCATCGTTGTGGGCGTTGGCCGTTCAAAACGGGCCGAAGGCAAAAACGGGGGGCTAGGAACTAGGGAAGCGCTGATCGCATTGCTTAAGAAACAGCAAGAGTAGACGAGCGAATGACAGCGGACACTAACGCGATGAGAACGTGAAGTTTAAGGGATATAGCACAGGGATGGAGCTTATAGGGAGAAATCAATAGTTTTTTAAGGCCAATTCACACGCCACAGTTGATCAATTGCCCTTTACTACCCGCCAGCTTATCGTGTCAATGGAGTTCACGAAAGTAGCTCATGCGCAGCATCAAAGTAGCGCTGTCGTCGCGATGAATTCGTGGCGATTGTGGTGTTTGAGAGCTGGGGTTGTGAGGCAACAAATGCGCACAGCCATTTCAGGGGTAGTGGCCTTGGTTTTCTCCGCCTCGCTTCGTGCTGATCGACGTCACACATTCACCGACGCAGCCCTGCGGCCACCTGTCAATGCACACATCGACATCATCAAGCTAGGGCCCTGGAAAAAGAGAATAATTTGTCCAATGAACTTGCTCTTTAAATCTATTCTTTTACCTGTGCCAGGGTTCTAAGTTTGTATTCTTCCACGCGAAGGAGGCAAAACTTGAACAGGTACCGGCTGTTGGCGTGCGCTTGGCAAGGGTCTAAGCTGGCGATTAGTGACATCGCAAGAATACTGAATGACATCAGGGTTAAGAATACCGACATCACAGAGATGTGAATGAAACACAGGATCGTTCGAAAGGAATGAGCACTTTGGATGAATAGAAGAACGTGAGATTATGAGGTCAGATGGTATATAACGCCGAACTATATATTTACAAAAATGTAATGGCGACTCCGAGAAATTCGACTCCGGTAAATGCTATGTGATTCCATGCGATGCAAAAAAAGACTTTTAAGACTCCCAACATCTACTAATCTCAGAACACGTAGTTGAACGCCCTCTTCCACTTCGAGCGAGGGCTGTCTTCCCAGTTTTCCGAGACCTCCTCGTGCCATCTACCAGAGACCAGATCGGCTTCTGCGGGCTTGATAAACTTGCTCCTAGTGACGACCTTGTGACCAACATATAGGATTACGAATAAAATCAAGCTGATGTACGCGATGAAGAAATCCTCTGTGACCCATGGAACAAATGCTGTGAATCCTTGGGTGATGGTAATGATCGAACAGAAAACAAGGCCGTAGATTGCAAGGTAAGTACCTCCCCAACTCTTGTATGGCAGAGTATCGCGGTCAATGTTCTGCGCCTTGAGCGCGCGGATAAAGCTGATGTGACAGATGCAAATACACGCCCAGGCGATAAATCCTGCGACTCCAATGATGTTGAGGAACCAGTTGAAGACGTTTCCTCCGTTCGCAGACAGATTCATGTAGGCGAGGAGACCGAACGCAGAGGTGAAGGCGACTGCGACATAAGGTACTCCTTTCTTCGAGGTACGCTGAAAGAATTTTGGTGCGCAGTGCTCCTCGGAGAGACCAACGAGGACACGGCTGCCGGAGTAGACATTGCTCAGGGCAGCTGAGAGGACCACGGTCAAGAGAATGGCGTTGATGAGATCAGGAAGAACCTTAACACCCGCAAGCTGTGCAGCAATAACGAGTGGAGACGATCCTGCGTTTGTGTTTCCGGTAAGCATATTTGGGTTGTCTGACGGTACCAAGATTCCAATGAAGAAGATAGTCCCGACAAAGAGGCAGAAGATAGACCAGAAGGTCTTTCGGATAGCTGCAGGCATAGTTTTGCGTGGGTTGGCACTCTCTCCAGCTCCGACGGCGACAAGCTCAGTTCCTTGGTACGCAAATCCAGCTTGAATGAGGACTGCCCAAAATCCCACGAACTTTCCAACACTATCCTCTGTCAAGTAAGGCACAAATGGTCCAGGCGACTTCCAGTATTCGAAGCCAATGTATCCCTGAGGGCTGGCACCTGCGTTGATGCAAATACCAAAGATCCAGAAACCAACGAGTGCGACAACCTTGATGCTCGAGAACCAGAACTCGAACTCGCCGAAAGATTCCACGGGTAGGAAGTTGAGAGCGGTGATAGGTACCCAGAAAATGGTGATAAATATGCCAATGTTCAAGTCTGTCCACCATTGAACAATAAGTCCGGCAGCCGTAATTTCAAGCGCATAGGTGATGCTCCAGCTGAACCAGTAGATCCATCCCATAGAGAAACCGAGACTGGGGTCGACAAATCGAGCGGCGTACCGCGTGAAGGCGCCTGAGATGGGGATATATGTGGCCATCTCCGCGAGAGACAGCATGACCGCGTAGACAAGAGATCCAACGAAGATGTATGCGAGAAGAGCTCCAACTGGTCCTGCAGTCGCGATGCTGCCTCCCGAGGCAATGAAAACACCAGTTCCCACGGTTCCACCGATAGCGACGAACTGCAAACTTGTTAGAACATGGCTATGACCATGGATGGAGGAATGATTGACATACCTGCAGGTGACGGCTCTGTAGGTTCCTCTGAAGCTGTTGGGGCTCAGGAGTTCCTTGCTTCTCGAGGTCGTTCGACGACTGGACTGACTTCTCAGAATGGTGGTCTGCGGCCATGGGAGCAATGCGCTCCGAAGTTGGGACTTTTTCCATCCTGGCGAGAGAGTTCCTCAAATTAGTCAAATGGATGTAGGATTTTATAGAGTCACGGATAGTATGAATGTCAACTACGGTACTGCCGGGGTGCTTTCAGTATTTATGAAGCTGGCGATCTTCCTGTGCGGCATTTTGCTCTGTACAAATGTACTATTGTCAGCCTGGGCCTCCCCTTGCCAATGCACGTCAGTATCGTGGGTAGAAAATTTCATCCGTGGTTCCACACTGGCGTGCCGAATTCCTCGCGTTCGCCGCATCACATTGTGTGAATGTGGGATGACTGCCTGCCATCAGAAAATTTTGGCCGGGCAAGCGGCGGCTAACAGCGGGTCCCGGAGAGACGTTAACGCGATGCAGGTTTAGTGGAGAAAATGCGATGCTACGGCGGCATCGACGCGTAGGATGGTTCGCCCTAGGAGCCTCGGAACGCGAAAACTCTGCAGGATGGGAATCTGTCCCGCCCAGTGGCGGTTACTGAAAGAGGAAGAGTGCGCGGATCGGCTCTTCATCGGGAAAGATGACTAACCCAAATCAGCGTAAGATCCATCACGTCTTCAGACCTCGCTTCTCCACATGCACGACACCTCTTCACTTTTCCGTCGGATGTCGCCGTCGCCACACTAGAGTCCTCAGTCTCTTGGCCGGTTGTAAAACGGCAGTGGCATTGTATCACTAAAGAGCTCGAACCAGAAACCGCAAACCTTGCCACCCTCGCCGCAAGCAGCAGAGACTCGCTTTCCACAATAAGAACCTTTCTTACACACCGATAGCGTATCTTAGCACGGAATCTTCTACGCTGGAGATGGTTGTTTCCGTCTTATTATTGTGACGACTTTGCGACCGAACCCCACCACCAGAAGACGAAATGCGACATTGAGCCTCCCACGGTTGCGAACATTGGCCAAATACGCCTAAGTTAATGCTCTTATAAAGAACCGATGCTCTATGGAGGAGATAATGGATTCTTGTACTGGGAATTCTTGCGCTTAGCTGCAAGTTAAGAACACATGGATTTAACGATCCGGACTAGGATGAGCCCTGTGACTCTTGAGATCGAATGGTCACATCTTCACAACTATATAGAAGTAAAAGAGATATGCTCCGCTTGGGTACAGCTTTAGTCATATTCTGCAAGCTGCAGGGGGCCAGAACTCAGCGTCTCAGCCCTATGCGCCTCCAGAACTTACTATGCTGCAATGGCAGGCAAGACAGGCACGTCTGGACTGAGGAATGTAGTTCTGATATGTATGAATTCGGGAAAGTTTCAGCGTCAGTTTGGACTGCTTACTCAAACTGACTGTTGGGAACAAACAAAATGCCGTATACTTGGTATCATCACCACTTTCAAATGCGTTGTTCAACTACTTTTCATTATTTACTTCACGATCAAGGTCTATCTTTTCCCTCAATCATCACTGTCTCATCCATTCAGTCTCCAATTACTTTATCTTCTACCTTGGCATTCGATTCTGGTCATTTTGATTCAGACTTCCTACCTCGAGACACTGTGTAATGTGTAATGAATCGCCCTTTTCGCATCTCGATCTATAAAGTTATGACGGCACCCTCAAAATATTTGAATGCATTCTGCAATGCTATTTTACACTCTACCAACACTTCATATCCTTCCCCTTTTCGAATCAACCCTCTAGCCTGTCTCATATTCGAACACCTCGTGTAACATCTTCTATTGTCTCACTCAGATAATAGAACGTATCTAGAATAATGGGCATTGATTCAGTGCCAAGGCTTCATTGGACACAGCGCGTCGCCTTGGTCAGACATAATCTACATGCTGCGCGCCGCACCAACGACTTCACATTCTTCAAAACGCTACAGGCACACGCTATTATTGATGGAACCGATCACGTGGCAATCCTGCACAACATTCTCAGTGACAATGCCGACTCGGTTTTATCAACACTTGACAACCTCAATGCCGGGATTGCATATGTCCATCAAGATGCTTTTAAATCAGTGTACGACGGCGCCAAATCAACAATGTACAAAGCTGACAGTTCACCATCGGGCCGACGCTCCCTCCTTCGAGTCGACATATGCCAGCAGCGCGACATGGCCGACCACGCTATCGACAAGACCACAAACTCGGCTATCAACCTCATTCAAGCGCAGCCCGTTCATTGCCAAGACGCTGTCGCAAACGCCTGGGTCACAGGGACTACTATCATTGCAGACGCCGTCTGCGTCTGCCTGAATGAAATGGAGACCATCGAAGATAGCATGGACGATTTTATCCGCCTTGAATACTCCTGGAACTCGATCCAAAACTCCGTCGACGCTGCCATCTCCGCCCTCCGCGGTATCTTCAGTCTCATGGCAACATCGAACCCGACATACGCCCCCGGCAACGCTTCTAGGACCTTCAGCGTATCGTCCGGAATCTCTGAAGGCGGCGCCAACATGCGTAGTCGGCAATCATCCATCGCTTCAGGGTTTGGCCTCATCAAGCGAGCCTTTGGCAGTCATAGTTTGGGCCATAATATGCAGCCTCCTCCGACTCCAAAATCGCTGCGCGCGGGCTCTTTGTCCACGCTACCAGATTCCAACCCTAGAGGCTTGCGCATGAGCATGAGCGCAGCCTGTCCAACTCGTATGCCAAATTATTCAGACCATCCGCACACGATGCTATCTACAATTCCGCCCACGCCGAATGTGCACGAAACGCCTGCGAGGGAGGCTATAAGTCCGTTTAAGGAGAGTAATGGTTACTTCACTTTCGATGTGGAGAAAGAGGTTAAGAAGACGGGTAAGGAGGGGAGTGCGGAGGAAGATCTAATGCAGATGTCAGTATCAGGCGATTTGGGACTGTGGGTGACTGAATGCTGACTTGTGTGCAGTGAAAGTCTGGATCCATTGTATTCCCCTACGGATTTAGACGATGTTATACAGATGCCGGTTCCGCTAACGCTTAGGAGGCTTTCGGATGCTTTCGGGATGTCGTGCTGAGATTGGGATTATCGTAGGTCACGTTTTGGACAGCAGCATGATTCCCTGGCATGATACACGGGCAACCCTATTGCTGTTTTTCTTGCGTGACATTCCCATCTACTTTATATCTTCAGTCACTCAAGCACTCATTATCCCACTACATGTATACGTAAGATTTTTGTTTCTATTTACATCGCAATATATACAACCATTAAAGTTTACATATAAGTCTACTTTACTCTACTCGTTCATCGCCGTTGAGGCGGGGTATAATGCAAATGCCATCCATGTCCAACAAGGAACGGATCTAACGAACGTCGTCTTCTTCTATCAACATTCCGTCCTTTTCCTCTCCTCCGACTTTCGCAAATGACAACGGTCATCACGCTCTCCAACCACTAGCTCGCTTCTCATACTTCTTCTTCATAAACTCCGCGCCCCGCCAATCCATGCCCCCCTCCCCCTTCTCCCTGCTCAACCTCCCCCAATGCGCCTTCTCGGGGTACGCAGGCGGGGGGCTCATCGGCTGCCCATCGAGCTCATACACCGAATTGATCGTACTCTTACTCCATCGACTCTGCACGTTCTGCTCGTGCTTCCGCGTGCTGCTCTTCCGGCTCATAGTGCTCTTAACACTCCTGACGCTGTACCATCTTCTCGGCCCCGAACTTTGCGTAAGTCTGTGCTCACGCTTCTGGTCCGGATCCGCGGAGGCGGGCTGTTCGAAGTAGTATCTCCACTGCTGGAACCAGGTCTGCGGCTTGCTCTGCGCACGCGCACTACCACTGCCGCTCGTTGTGGGTCTGGGCGACGGCGACCGGTGCGAGGCATTAGATCCCATCTCGTACACGTTCAGATCCACGTCCAGCCTCTGCTGTATTATGCGTCGTTCTTCCTCTGTGCGTCCTCGGTTCTCGATCTCCTGCCGTTGCGCCTCTGTTCGTCCCCGTCCTTCGATCTCCTGCCGCCGTGCCTCCCGGATCTGGTCCCGGCTCCGTGTTATCGGTGTCAGGGGAGAAATGTCGATGTGTGTGCTCTGGCTTCCCGATGCCTCGTCGTGTCCCATCCTCTCCCTCAACCAGCTGCGTCGCAGGGTGCGCCGCCGCGCTTCTTTAGCTTCGAGTTCGAAGACTGGTGTCGGGGTGCGCTCCCATGGCCAGGATCCCGAGCGCCAGGTCCAGTCTTTTTTTAGGATCCACGGCCATGAGACGAGTTTGGTGGGTTTGGGGAGGTTCTTTGGACTAGGGAGTCGGAAGCAGAGCCAGGTGCCTGGGTGTTTGGATTTGCGCATGCCGAGGTAGAAGAACAGCGCTGCGCAGACGATGACGGAGAGGGTGATGCATAGATTGATGCCTATTTTGCGTGCGCTCTGGCCGCGCTTCGAGAGCGAATGTGTGGGGATGTGCTCAATGAATGTCGGTTGCGAAGGTGTCGGTATTGGAACAGCGAAGGTGGGTGTGAAGATGGTTGATGCTACGAGCAAGAGGAACGAACGTAGTGATGAGAATGCCATGTTGGCTTCCGTAATAGGTATTGATACAATCAAGTAGAACAGCGCTTCCTCCAATGTTCACGGTTGATCGTCCAACAACCTCTAAACCCGGGCCTGGCTACCATCGATACTTAAACCCATCCATGCCTTACGCCTTTTCTCAGTTACCGGTCTCGCCTCTTTCCCAACTCTTTCCTCGGCATCGGGCTTGTACCTTTGCAGCAACCTTGATGTTGAGGTTCGCGCATCGCTTTGCCGAGCCTGGTGCGGCTGCTGACGTTGGATTCTAGATACCATATGCGGCGTAGTAACAAAACGATCGTTGGACAGGGATATTTTGCGGTTCCTAGATTGGCCCGATTTTGGCAACTGGCAGGGAAAGGCGAATATTGGGTGAGGGGCGAAGGCGTTTCAGGTTTTGTTATTCCCCGAGGGAATAGCCTAGAATGGCGGTTCTGGGGAGGGAATCATACAATATCCAAGTATAGGAAGAGGATTGCGAGAAGCGACGCGTATTGGCTGGAGGGTGCCAAAGCTGTATTGAATAGTGGATTGAAAGGATGACTTATGACAGGGTGTAAACGATGGCAGATACTTCTCTTTAGGTTACAAATTGCATTTAGAGTACCTGTTGGATTTGGATTCAGATAGTCGTACCGCTGCACGGTGCAGATCTACTATCCCTTCGCCGTGGCGCTGTTCAGGTACGCATCCGCTACTGCGAAACCTCGCCCATCTTTTCCTCATCCCAACCTCAATCGCAGATCCCAACTTCTCGACTTGTGGCGTCGCCCTCGCCCTCGGACTCGTATTGGTCTTCTGACATCAAAATGTCTTTATCAGCGAGACATTTCGCTTCCTAATGGCCAACCGGCGGAGCCCGTGTTCTTGGTCCCCGAATACCGACGCCGGCGCGAAGTAGCGCGCTGCTGACAAGGGGAGGGTAGACATAAAGGATCCGATGATGGCCGCTTTTGATAAATGCTTCCTGATGCGATGGGAGAAATGTTGGTGCAAAGGATGGAGAGATTGATGGGAGGAAGGTAGAGGTTTCGATGAAATGCAAGGCCGCTTTGGGTTAGTGGTACTATCTACTGGCCAATCGGGATTCTAGTTTATCGCTAATCTACGTCATGTTTACGATGACCACTATCACATGTACGAGTATACTCCAACATTCGTTCTCGCGCGCTTTGCAAGGTTGCTGATACGCTCTGCTTGATTGAGAATAAGTCTAATTATCAAGCGCACAATTGTGCAATTACAATGAAATACACGAGGACACTGTTATTACTACACAATAGTGCTTTGCAAAATATAGAGCTTGCAGTTACAATAAACCGTTCAGTGGAGAGACATTTTGCTTTACTTATTTTCCCTATTGTTGAATTTAGTGGACCTCATCCTTCATATAAACCTCTAGTTGAAACATGTGAGGGAATTCCGACTAACCGGTATAGCCTCCAGTTCCTTAAATACGAGGTAACGGTTTTCAGGTCGACACCAAATCTAGTCAGCCAAGCAACCATCCCCGTCGCTCGCAGCCTTCTGCCTCCCCCTCGCCTTCTCGCTCACGACTGGACTCTCCTTCTCCGCCTTCTTGAAGACGTTCCGCCTGTGACCCTCGTCCTTATCGTCATCTTCTTCACCTTCGTACTTCCCATCAACCCCCTCACTGACCGGCACATAACGCCAACCCCCCCTCAATCTGACCCTCACTAGTCCCGCTTCTCCTACACTTTCACCCATTCCCATTGCCGTCGTCGAACCAAACATCCCCTCCCTTTCCCTAACTGGACGACCAGGTTTCTTGAACAGCGCTTCCCGGATCGCGGTATCTTTATGCATCTCTTCGGGAGAGAAGTGGCTGAATGTACGTTTCGGCGCCGGCGAAGGTCCAAGCAAGCCTGAAGCATGATGAGGCGTCGGGGGCACAGGTGCTAGCTGATTCGGTCGTATTGCAGATGGAGGAAGTGGGGGCGGCATTTGTCGCGTAGGAGCAGCCACAGCTCGTGGATGTGGAGTGTGGCCAGCGGTAGAAGGGGTGGATGGTGAAGTAGTCGGCAAGGTGCCAAGTGCTGAAGTAGCTGAAGTAGGATTGTCATCAAAGGGACTAGAGGGAGGTGGAGGAGTATTTGCCGGAGTCCATGTAGGCCAGGGGCGTGAGTGTGGATATGGGGTATGACCATTGGTGAAGGCACTAACTGGACTGGCAGACGCAGCTCGCGGATCGACAACCGTAAAAGGCTTCGGCAGCGTGGGTTCGCTGGCGATGCTCCAGTCCTGATGCTGGCGCTGCTGCACTCCCTCTTCGCCTTCGTCGTCAGAGTACTCGAACCCGTAAGATCGCGGCCTCTCCGCCGCGTCCTTCACCTCTGTCTCCTTTTGCTCCTTGTAGTATACAACGACTTCTCCGAGAGATTTTAGCACATTCTTAATCTGGCCCAGCATATAGATGCTGGGCACGATGACAAATACTATTCCGCAGAAGAGTGCGACAAATGTAATCCAGAGTTCGGAGACAGAGGGTAGAAGGGTGTGGTCTTCTAGAATAGCGAGGAAGAGAAAGATGGCTGTGATTCCGATGTAGGGCGTGTAGGGGTGATACAAGAGGCGCTGGAGGAGCGCGGCGATCGGCGGTGGCATCGTGGTGTTGATGTTGTCGATGTTGAGAGCGTGCGCGTATACCTAGAAGCTGGAGTTGAAACTGAACATTTGGTTTTTCGAGAAAGGTGAGCTGTTGAAGGTGCGACGCATTCGGTGGGTGGTGGTTGCGTTATGTGGTATTATTGAGATATGGATACAGTGGGAGAAATTTATAGTCGCTGCTCTGAGAGGCCACTGGAAGTTTCCTTACAGGCGGTGTAAAACAGGGGTGAAAGCGCGCAAGACAAAGACAAAGGCGAAGACATCAGCAAAGGAAAGGCAAAGGCAAACACCAAAAAACATGTGGTAAACGAACGCTTCCTAACTCCTCGTAGCGGAGAAGGCGCTAAACACAATGACTTTCAATGTTTCTCCATAACAATACTTCCGAGGAAGTGAAACGACTGCTTACTAGATGTGAATTGAAGGAAAGAGGCATTGATACAGTATGAAAAGCGAAACCCAATTCAATATTCGGGAAACACAAAGCCAGATTAGTTTCCCATGTCTAAAACTTCGTGAATCATTACCTGGGCACCTTACAAGATTCCCAAAGCAGATCTATCTATACCTACCAACGCCCCACCATGCAATCCGACAACTAGCGTGATCTAATTCTATGGTTTGTTGCCCTCATCGGTACTCTTAATGTTATTATTCTTAAAGACCCGGTGCCGCGCCAAAAGCTGCGAAATCATGAAATGCGAAACGTCTTCGTCGGCCCAGTAACTCAAATGCGAGGCGATACTAGCAAGCAAGGAGATATCGAAAGCCTAGACGGGCATTAGCAAACTTCTTCTGAAAAATGAAAAAATGAGTACTCACCCCTTCCTGAATACTGTAATCGACCCTTCCATTTGCATTCAGCGCCCTCACCTTCGCTTCTTCCTTCCTCAGCTTCCGGCTTCGTTCCTCCAGCTCCTGCCACTCTAGAACTGCCTCGGCATCGCGATCACCATCTTCACTGTCTCCGGCTTTTCTTCCTTTCTGGAACCCAGAGTACAGTGTCTCAATCTCTGAATCGATAAGTGTGGGTGGGTGTTCGCCATCGACGCCTGGTGCTATCGGCTCCTCGCCAAGCCGTCTTTTTCGTTCCTCAGTGATGGAAGCCTTCGCGGGGTCTTCAGGAGCTGTCGCCGCTCCAGTAGCTGTGTTCGCGCCAGGGCCAACTGAGAGCGGACGAGACGATCGCTGACCATAAGTAAGATCAGAGCGCATGCTCACAGCATCTGTCCCCGAAATACCAAGACTGCGGTTTAGGAGGCTACTGGCAATACCTGAACTGACTGAAGACCAGAAATCGGTTACACCCTGGCCTACCCGCGCCCCTATCCCAGTAATTCCTGCAGCTGTAGGACCACCAAAGATACCCTTCTTAGTGTACGGAAGAGGCTGGGGTTTCAGTGTTGACATAGCTGGAGAGATAAGAGGTTCGAGACGGTAGCTGATGGGGTCTGTAGGGTGGAAGATGTTAAACAGCTGTTTACATAGCGGCGATGAAGTTGTCACATCGAATAGAGAGCTGGCTTGTGAGAAGGGGTCATCAAGTGGGCTTGCTGGAGTTTCAGGTGGGACGAAAGCATTCGGAGGTCTCCCAGCAATCGTCCGCCCTTTGAGCATTTGGAACAAGCCAATAGGTGAACCTAGCGCATAGAAATCTTCGACTTCGAAGTCGAGCTTCAGGTTTTCTTCGGTCGCGCGCCGTTTGCCGGCTTTCGAATGCGATTTTGGCGGCTCGACCTTCTGTTGGCACAAGAGGTCGAACATGATGGCAGAGCCAAGTGAATGCCCGACAAGACTGACTTTTCCTTTGAAAGACGGGTTACGTTCCTTGAACAGGCGATGGATTCGATTGCATTCTTGTAGAACTATTCGTGAAATGTGGCCCTTGTAAGCTGGGCTCTGATACAACAAGATGTCGAGTGCAAGATCGGTAAGTAAATTGCGTATAGCTGGCACGCCTTCTACTGTAATGTCTTCCAGATTCGGATATTCGTGGTCGTCAAAGTCGATGTCGCCAAGGTCGTGCTCTTTGCGATTGTGCTTTAGGCTTTGCATAGGGAAATCCAGCATGTGCCGCCAGCATATGGGGATGACCTGCACACGACTGTTCTTGAGCTCTGAATCCACTTCGGAGTTAAGGGCTTGCAGGTCGGGAGAAGTTGCGTATACAGATTTGAGAGATTTGCGCATGGTGTTGACGTCATGAATGAAGTTGATGGACTCTAACCTAATGCCCAGTCGCTGGCCAATGCCGTGGGTGACGAGTAGCAGATGCTCGATTTCTCGGCCTTGTTCATCTTTGGTCTGGTCCTTGTAGTCTTCTCGCATCTCCTTTTCATCACGTTTCCGGATCGCCTCTTCTTGCTTGTCTGCATCTTGAGAGGTCATTAGGGATGACATGTGCCTCTCAAGGGTCTTTCTTCTAGCCGCAGCCGGGGAGTGACCATCGTCGCTGTCGTTATCCGAAACAGTGTCCGATGAAGCAGTCGTTGGTCCAGCGTCTTCTCCATATGCCAAGGAAGGAGTCACGGGTCGGTTCCGATCTGAGCCTTCTGTCTTGTTGCCGTCACTTGAGGCCTGGACTGAGACCTTGGCTTCCTTCTTCTTGGGATCAAGGTAGCCACGAACGTATTTGATCCCAGCGTAGTGGGCACCTCCAGCGAATCTCTGATATAGAGTACCTCCCATGCGAGAAAGGAAGTCGTCCGTCAGCACCCATGCAGTGGTCTCATCCTGGTACGTCACAACAGAGTTCATGTGAGCTCCAAATAGACGATAGGTGCGGGCACTATCATCAGCTAACGCTGAAGTAACTTGCTTTTCTTTTTCATCAGCCTGCTCTATGTCGACGACAGCCTTGATCGCCTCTGCTTTTAGGTTGTCGTAGGAGGACTTTGGTGTCACTGGGTTTGATGTCGAATCCCGCGAACCAAAAGCCACTTTTCGGTAGTCGTCACCGGCCCCAGTCTTCACGTTCAGCGAGACAGGGCGCATACGCGGTTGTGAAGCAGATCGTTTCTCTGCCTGTTTCGCAAAGCGCCATGGCTTGAGCTTCAAGAAGCCTTCTTCAAGCTGGGTAGCTAGGTGCTCGTCGCATGGATCACCGTCTTGTTGGAACCAGGTGCCTCTTTTTACATCGTACACTGGTCCCAGCCAGTAGGTAGGA
Source organism: Herpotrichia juniperi (assembly GCA_014905255.1). NCBI lineage: Eukaryota > Fungi > Ascomycota > Dothideomycetes > Pleosporales > Melanommataceae > Herpotrichia > Herpotrichia juniperi. The sequence continues at coordinate 41,482 of BLYF01000135.1, forward strand.
GACAACTCGCGGGTCTCAATCTCGACGTCGAAGAGATAGTCTTCGTTGACAGGGACCTTTGTGCTCGTCTCGGCACCACGCTCTTTATCTGGCTGATTGAGCGAAGCTGGACTGAGTATCCCTTTCTCCTGCTCGGCGGCTTCGGCCTCATCGGAGAGCTTCTGGTAGGCTGTCTCAATGGCGCGTGAGTCGCCCGTGGAGAATGCGAGCCATTTCCTAGGACGGGGACCGGGCTTGTCAGGTGGTGGGGGGGCGATTTTCGAGACGAAGGGTTTCCGTTTGGGGACCTGCAACACTGTTAGTGTAGGCAATGATTGGATTTGGCCCCTCCAGTGCATCATCAACTCACATCAACGGCGTGAAACCACCTCACAACTAGCGGCGGGCAGTCCCTGGGGTATTTCTTCAGGCTTAGACCAGGACGACGACTAATAGTGTGGTCGCTTGCTCTCTGCGGGCCAATGCCAGGTGGCTGTGCTTTCTCCTCATCTTCGCGCTTGGGTGTCTTCGGGGTTGGTGGGGGCTTTGGCGTGGAGCTGCGCGAACCCCAGGGCGAGAGGGCATTGAGGCCGACCGACAGCAGTGTGGGCTTGTTCTCGGGGGTCGACATTGTGGTTTGCGACACGGCGTCGCCGCCAGCGCTCCGTTTGGTGGGCCAGTTCGCGGATCGAGGGCGTGGTGTCTGGGCTGGTGGTGCTGGAATGAGTCGTGGGAGGCGTATCTGCTCGCGGATGAGGGGCAGGACCTTGATGCGAGTTCGAGGCAGTGCGACGGTTGATTGGGGAGGAGAGGGTAGAGGAGGGTTAAAGAGTAGCTCGAACGGCGGGTCTTTGTAGTATGTAGGTGGTAGCTCAATCCCACTTCCTGCCTCTGTCTCGCATGTGCGCGTTGATCAGACGTCAGTCCGGCCTAGTGCTGTTTGGCGGGGCAGAGCTCCGTCGTATTCGTATCGTCATCATAACAGCAACACCACAACAAGAGACCACGAGATAACACCATCACAAGGCACACCAGAAAATCACGTTGGATATCTGGAACAGCCTTTCTGAGCCGCTGTCTCGGCATCGAGTTCGCTTCCCTCACCAGCTGCCATCAGCCCATGCTGACGCCCCATACCGCTGTGCTGGCCGGATATTCTACATGGACCGAGTCAACCCCAAACATACTGGATATCAGACATCGTTTCATGTATGATTTCTTGACGAGAAGGGATTGATACAGCACCAAACCCCTCGATGCTCTTCTACTCATCGACAAACTAATTGGTACGTACGGACGTCACGCAATTGCATCTCGAAGCCACCAAGAATTTCTGGACACACTACAACATCGTCATCAGATAAGATCCAAGTAGTCTCATCAGCAATCATCGCTGCAAATTATTAGCTCGTGTGACACCACGGTACGTTTGCTCTTCAAAATGGTGGACCTTCATATCGAACACGTAAAGGATGCCCCCATACGCCATACGGCCGAACAGCAACATGGATGAACCATTAGGAGGCTTGCTTCCACATCTGCCAAATCTAGAGATTATTCATATATCATTTCACGCCTCTTCATGGACTTTACCTGGGTCCACATCGCATCAAATCAAGAGACAACAACCAGGTAGACCGTAGACCATGTCAAGAGCCATCTAGAGTCAATTGACCTCGTTTGGAATTCGTCATGTAGAAAATGATCGGTGAGGCCCTGAAAGGGAAGCACGTTGTGATTTTTGGAAAACACTCACATAAGACTCGCCGAGACTAATGCAGATGATTTCGAAACATCTGTTAGTTCCAGATCACCACCCTCTAGGTTCTCTATTTGCTTGGAAGATTGGGGCAAGATTCAAGAGGAAGCAACCGCTGATAGTCGTGGCGTGAATCTGGGGTCAAGTTGTGGGGACGGGTATGCGGAGAAGTATCGCTAGCGTCCACTAGCGTAACGGCGAAAATGAGGCCCACCAGTCAACCACGAGCACGCTCGGTACCATTTCGTCCTGACCCCGACTTCACCATTTCAATATACATCACCAAGCCAGATCGAAGGAACGGAGCTGCACGCTCAGATACCCTAAGCCTCTTCTAGCTTCAGATCCCTAGAAAGATGCGAGGATCGACTTCTCCTCAATATAAAGGATATTGTTTTACCGCGCGGACCCGGTAATGACAAAAAAGAACCCGGAGGAGACTTCCGCCCACGTCAGTCGTGCAGCTTAATTCTATGAGGGGAGAATAATTCTACTACAAGAGGGAGCTGATGGAACTCCACGTTTTGGTCTTTGCAACCCGCTGATCAGCAAACGGTTCAAGCCATGCCTTCTCTTAAGAGCTTCCTCGTTTGCGCTACATGTCTGACATTAACGACTGTCAATGGCTTCGATCTTGCTCGCAAGAGAGATGCCACCAACGCGACATACAAAGATGCTTCAGCTCCCGTCGAAGCCCGCGTTTCCGATCTGCTATCTCGCATGACCATCGAGGAGAAGACCGCTCAACTTATACAGGGAGACATTTCTAATTGGATTAACACGACTACGAACGTCTTCAATATCAGTGGCCTTACTTGGAACATGGCCGAGAGGGCAGGTCAATTCTATGTCGGATATCCCATCGCCCAGTCCTGGATCAGCGAAGGCATCAAGAAGGCTCAAGAGTTCCTTGTTCACAACACAACACTCGGCATCCCAGCTTTTGTGCAGACTGAAGGAATCCATGGACTGCTAGTTGGCAATGCTACCGTCTTCAACAGCCCAATTGCACATGCGTGCTCCTGGGATCCGGAATTGGTGCAAGAAATGGCGAAGATCATTGGAATAGAATCGCACGCACTTGGCATCAACCAGATCTTCGCCCCTCTCGCCGATTTGGCTCGCGAACTCCGATACGGTCGTGTCGAGGAAACGTTCGGCGAGGACCCACACTTGGTCGGCGAAATGGCATACAGCTATGTCAAGGGCATCCAAAGCGAAAAAGTTAGTTCTACCGTCAAGCATTTCGCCGCTTTCTCAGCACCTGAGCAAGGACTCAACACTGGACCTGTTCACGGTGGAGAACGAGAACGGCGAACAACATGGCTGCCGCCCTTTAAGAGAGCTATCATCGACGGTGGAGCACACTCAATAATGGGCGCGTACAACAGTTACGACGGCATTCCCACTATCGCGGATCATCACCTGCAGACCGAGATTCTGCGCGAGGAGTGGGGCTACAAGTACTGGATCACGTCTGATGCCGGTGCTACCGATCGACTTTGCTGCTCTTTCAAGATGTGCACATGCAAGCCCACTGTTGACTCTGAGGCTATTACTCTGTACGCGCTGCCTGCTGGAAGCGATGTCGAGATGGGTGGCGGCTCGTACAACTACAAGATCATCCCCGCGTTAGTCGAGGCCGGAAAGCTAGACATCAGTGTCGTAGATACTGCAGTATCCAGACAGCTTAGAGCAAAATTCGAACTAGGCCTGTTCGAGGAGCCTTACCGAGGAGTGGGTTCGAATCAGACCAAGGAGCTGATTCATACATCCGAGCATGTCGCTCTAGCAAGGCAGCTGGATGCGGAGTCCATCGTACTGTTAGAGAACAGGAACGCCACCCTTCCCTTACCGAAAGATGCAAATATTGCTGTCATTGGACCTATGGCCGACTTTATCAACGTAAGTAGCATCTTATTTTTCTGCCTGACCACTGAAATACTGACTTCTTCCAGTTCGGTGATTATGTAGTCTACAACTCCTCAAAAAACCTTGCCAATGTCACTCCCCTCCAAGGCCTTCGCAACGCCTCTACAGGCACAGTCACCTTTGCTCAAGGCTGTGAGCGCTGGTCCACAGACGAATCTGGCTTCGCAGAAGCCGTAGCCGTGGCATCAGCTGCCGATATCGCAGTCGTAATCGTAGGCACCTGGTCCCGCGACCAGCAAGAGCTCTGGCAGGGCCTAAATGCCACAACCGGCGAGCACGTTGATGTCTCCTCGCTCAACCTTGTCGGCGCTATGGGCCCCCTCGTGCAGGCCATCATCGCTACTGGTAAACCGGTCGTGGTTGTTTACCAGTCTGGAAAGCCTGTTACCGAGCCATGGATCTCCGCGAATGCAGCTGCCGTCGTTCAGCAATTCTATCCTGGTGAGCAAGGAGGAAACGCATTAGCTGACGTCTTGTTCGGAGATGTCAACCCAAGCGGGAAGCTCTCAGTCAGTATCCCGCACGACGTTGGTAGCCTGCCCGTCTTCTACGATTACCTGAACTCCGGTCGTGGCGCGTCGTCAGACGAAGGCCAGTTACTGGACAATGGTACACTGATATTCGGCCATCAATACGTTATCGGCACACCCCAGCCATTGTACGAATTCGGATATGGACTATCGTACTCCAATTTCACGTACTCGGACGTCACGCTCTCTCAGACCACTGCTTCGGCAGCAGACACTATCACCGCATCAGTTGATGTAACGAATGAGAGTGAGGTAGATGGGAAAGAGGTCGTACAAGTTTATCTCCAGGATGTGATCACTTCGGTCGACGTACCGAACGTGCAGCTCAAGGGGTTCAAGAAGGTGCTGGTCAAGGCTGGTGAGACTGTCAAGGTTGACGTAGAACTCAAGCTTCAGGACTGGGGCTTGTGGGATCTGAGGATGAAGTATGTCGTCGAGCCGGGAGAGTTTATTGTTTGGGTCGGAAGCAGCTCTCTTGATTTGAGGGGCAATGCTACAGTTGTGGTATCGTAGTTGGGCGGCATAGCGTGGAGGACACAGACAGCTGTATATAAATTCTGTAAAAGGAGCGGTCCGTGATGGAAAGAAAATATCTGCACGATCTCATTCGAAGCCCTGCAAGCATCAAACCAACCTCACACTAACGTACCTTAAAGCGGCACCCTAGATTGCATCTCATTTCAAGCCTGGATTTCCAGCTCATGCCCACTCAACCGCTCCAACCACTCTATATACTCTTCTCCCAACCTTCTGCGCTTCCCTAATTCGGAACACCCACCATCAGAATCTCACATTACTCAGCACACTCTTCGACTGCTCCCAGATCCGCGACCACTCCATGTATAGACATGTAAAGACCGTTCTCCTTGTCAAGTACAAATTGCATCCATCTTCTTCCTGCTCCTTCAAGTGCCTCCCCACCTGTTCGAGGTTGCTCTTCTCAGTTTAGATACGCTGCTTTTTGATTGAGGAAAGTTGGTTTTGCGCAGGCTTTTCTTCTTCTTTTCCGTGCAGTTCTTCATGAATGCGAGAAATTGCTTTCCTAGTTCCGGGTGCAAAAGAGAGGTTTGGAGGAACTCAAGATCATTGACCTTAATCGCCAGGCCGGATGTTTCTGTGTAGAGTTGATGGTTAACATATTTAAGCCGATTGAATTCATGTTCGGCTTCGATAACCGGGTAGAGCTTGGAGGTTGTATCGTCGTCTTTATACCTATAAGTGGGGCCTTCCTCGCACAATAGGGCGTAATCATATATCGTAGCTCAACAAGAATCCAGAGGAAATAACATTTGCCATCTTTCGGGAGAATCGCTAGATTACTTGGGAGGATGATTTGCAGTTCTTGCAGATTCTACCCAGCATCTACCTAGAGCCTTTATTGTATGATGGTTGCCACCTCCCACTCCTTCGCAATCATCGTATTCAATTTGCGAACAGAATTTCTCGCAGGTAGTCGAGTAGGCGTGCTGTAGACATTGTAGTGAAGTTGTATTGCGGTTCTCGCGTTGGAGATGTCGGTTCAAACTGCAGATGTAGGAAATTGTTCTTGAGAGTGAACCCTTAGAATTAATTGTATTTTCTTATGCATGGAATAGTCGCCAAGAGTTACTTTTTGTAGAATACTACTATGGTCAACTGTGTTCGTCAGGTCAAGTGAATAACAAACAGATCAACCTACACTTTTGCGCCATGTCGAGAAAACCATACGGCTATGAAGGAGGATTGAATCTGTTTAAGCCGAGGGCTAGCATTGTGGTTTGGAAGCTTGATGCGAGCTGTCGTTGGAATTGTAATTTAGGTAAGCTGTTAACCATATTTGAAATGAAAAGTCTGCGTAGGCAACTGTATACACAGCTGCTACGAGAGTCTATCTCTACAAATCTATTTGTTTAATGCATTCCTTCTTTCATTATCTCTCATTTTCACTAGTCATTTCTCATCACTACAGCCATCAACTTCATTCATTTAAGCTCCACGGGCACACAACCCCTCGACGGAGAACTTCGAGACAACCTCTTAAGTGGGGACTAGCAGGATTCACTGTCTTACCATTTCAGTGCTCACCTTTGGTCTAGGATAGTAACAGCACAGATGTTACTTACTCTGCTCGCACACAACGAGCGTTCTCGACATCCTATCTGTATGCAGTGGAATCAGCCAAGCTTCCGGACGGTAATCGTATAGGAAATTAAGAGGCGGAGTAAGTACTAAGCTAGCTGTACTTGGGCAAGCCCCCGCCCCACTAAGTTCGGGCCTCTCATTTCCTTCCCTTTCACGCGCCAGCGGAAATTCCCCGGACACACAAAAGTCAACCCTTATTAACACGCCAGATCTCTAGCAAACTTTTCTTTAATTTAGTAGAATTCTAGCATAGTATAAAAAAGATAGGCGTTGCATTTTCATATGTCTTTGTAATCTAGTTCTTTCTTAATGCCAAGTTCTTCTGCATCGCGTAGTGAGATTGTTTTGGTGTTTCTTTCATTTTGGTGAGGAACGCCTCGTGTGGCAGGGCACTTCCGCCAGCGCGTGCCACTTTACCGTCATCCTCTCATCTCTCACCTTTCTCACTTTTTCTTTCAAGCTGTTGCGCACATAACAATCAGTTTTTTTGTTGTCCCAAGGTGTTTGTATGCGGCCATTGTGCACCTGTCACTGGTCGCGGGAATAGGGTGCCGGAGTAAGCAAACGAAGTCCGAGAGTGCGCAACGGGTTCTTCAGTTAAGTATATACTCATGTCGTACCTCTTCTCGTGTTTAGTCTCATCGACATGCAAACATTGTTGAAATTGCAGGACACGGCGTCGCCAATATCCGTTTCAAAACAAGCCTCAGTCCGCACCAACCTATCATCCGCCTTCCACTCTAGCAAAGATGAAAAAATGTGTATAGCTCGTAACCAGCCATGTCAGCCATGCAGGTGTAACTCCGGGGGCAGGAAGGCCTTACGCCTTGATTTCTATAACTTGCGTCCATTTACGCTTTTGAGGCTTTCCTCATCAGCTTCACCTTCTCTCACTCGTTTGCTTATTCTTTTCGTTGACACCCTTGTCGTCCATTCTTTTTAGTTCTTTTACAATGGCGAAGCTAGTGTTCGCTCTCGGTCTCATGGGACTGGCTTCTATGGTCGACGCAGCCCCAGCACCAGTCGCACGTGCCGTTGGCACCAAACGCGGTGTTCCTTATAATGATGGAGCGCTCACGAAATTATTCCACGTCGGTGGGAGCAAGATCTCCTGGATGTACAATTGGGATAGCACAACTTCAGGCGCCCAATCTGGCCTGAACTATGTGCCCATGTTGCACAGCGATGATCCCGGTCATACTGGCAGGTGGAATGCGAATGTGAAGCAGGCGATCACGAACGGTGCGACAGATATCTTGAGCTTCAACGAGCCAGATCAGTGCGGGTAAGTGATTTATATATGTTCTTCAGCAATAGAATGATTACTAATTCCCTGGTAGAGGTGGTGGGGCTTGCATGCAAGACGTTGGCCGCACAGTGGCAGCACATAAAAAATGGATGCAGCCTCTAGCTAAAAAATACCCCAAACTCCGCATCGGCGCCCCAGCTGTCACAAATGGCGTCAAAGATGCCGCCACAGGCGCCCCAATGGGTATCCCGTACCTCAAAGCCTTCCTAAAAGGCTGCAAAGGCTGCAAGATCGATTTCGTCGTCGCACATTGGTATGATTCCGCTGAAAATGTTGAGTATTTCAAGAAGCATTTGCAGGACGTGCACAATGCTTCTGGTGGTAAGCCAGTCTGGCTTACTGAGTTTGGCGCGAGTGGAGATGCTGAGGCGTTCTTGAGAAAGGTGATGCCATGGATGGATAAGCAGCCTTGGCTTAAGAGGTATGCGTATCAGTGGGCTGCTCCTGGTGTGCTGATCAACGGGGCTGGGAACGGGTTGAGCCCTCTAGGTCATGTCTATGCTACGGCCTGATAGCTGCCGTGGACGCGTGAAAGATGACTGTCAATCAGTTTTTGAAGATGGTGATTGTTTTTTTTTTTTTGGTTTTATTGCTTTATATTTCTCTCGATACCCTTTGGTAATCAACTGGTCATATTGTCCTTCCTAAAACCTTTGCACTTTCCAATCGTCTCCGCCTTGGATCCGCCTTTGTTTGCGAAGGTGATATCTCGATTGGCTCTACGATATCAGTTGCCTGCGTAGAATTTTCATCTTAAGTATGATTGACAACGTATCCAAACCATAGTTCCAACGACAGATCGCAACGAGCTTTAAAACCACAATCTCGATCGACTGGATCGGCAGAGTGAACTTCCGAGTATCATGAACTTGCCCAGCCCCATTTCAGTGATTTGGTAGACAAGTCTTCCCATGCATGCGAAGCGAATTCGCTGATTGTGTTGAATATGAGCCCGCACTTGCCATGTACATATCTTCCAAAGTACCCTGTACATCACACAAAGCATCTTTAAAAGAATTGGGAGAAACAGGTCTAGAGTATTGTTCACTTGTCTGTTCTTTGTTCAATCATCCATGCTGTTCATCGATACTCAGTCCTTTTTTGCTTTGATGAATCACTTTGTTCTGGGGGATTTTCTTTGTACACTTTTGAAACCAACTTCACTTGATCATTGTCTATTTATTAATCTCCACGCATTAATTTATTGATTGGGATAACCACAAAGAATTATCAGTAGTCACATCGTAGGTGGTCATCAGCGTGATAAAAGACATTTAGCATCCTGACTACTCATCTCCGTAATATGAATGAAACTACCCCACAGTTAACAAAGAGGTTGCGGCGAGACTATACACCAACATAAAGGTGATATAAACTGTTTATTAGTCTAGAAGTATAAATATGACTAATAGGTACACTGACAACAGTGTAGTTACTGGTCTATTTCTTTCGAAACCTGAAGATCCTGAAAATGTTTATTAAGTTCATGGTTCTCTTTGGTACTTTGCAAGCTGCACTTGCTTCCCCTATCAATGATTTCCCGGACTCCAACAGCACCAATACTTCCTCGCACCACAAAATCTCAGCTCGAGGACTAGGCGGAGTAGTCATCTTCAGAAACCGATGCTACTACGACGTTTGGGTATGGAGTGTATCGCAAGTAGTACGTGTTATTCCTACTATCTCTCTCCCTTCATTATTTTCCTTATCTAATCTTACTATACTAAATTCTTGTCTGTAGTTCAGCACTCCCCCAATCAAAGTCAGAGCACGGACCCGATACACTGAGAATAAGCGCGCTCCCGCAGCCGGCGGTGTAGTCTTCAAAGTCTCGCGCACAATCAGCTTCTATTTGGACGCTACACGCAATTCGAATACTCGATAAACAAGAATATTGTGTATTATGACATTAGTCTAGTAGATTGTGCCCAAGGCGAGAGTGGCGTCAACTGCCCCGGTTGGGATACTGGGTTGCAGATTATGGGACAAGTTGTACGTCTGAGATGAACCTCCTTCTTTTGAATGATTTGATGCTAATTAATGTTATAGAGTGCTTGTAGAGCGGTCACTTGTCCGAAGAACTCTTACTGCCCTAATCAGGCATATTTTGTAAGTCCCCAACCCTAGGTTTTACTTAGTCAAGGGCGATATTGGTACTGATGATAGGATAGGTAGATACACCGATGCAGAAACTTGGAATCCCGGAGCCTGTCTATGGATGTGTAAATGCGGGCTCGGGCATGGATCTCTATTTTCGAACATGCAGTGACAACTCGCTGGTCCCGTAAACGAGTGTCCGAGAAAGTTATCTAGATTAGGAAAAGATTAAGAGATACCAATGTGTGTTTTGATTGAAAGGTAAAGATTTTCTTTTAGCGTATACTTCGCTTCATTCAAGTAAATACAACTCAAATTGTGTACAAACTGGGCTACAATTGTTACAGTATGAGATTAACACATGAAGGAATTCACGCAACTGAATCCAGTTATCTAGCTTGACATTACTGCCTATCCCAACTTTGTTCGCCGTATCGTTTTTTTCGCCTTTTTTTTTTACCGCTAGCGAAGTTGGAGCAGAAGGCAAACTTTGTTACGCATACCATGTTACACGCTACTTACTGTTTCAACTGGTTTCATTCATGTAGACTATATATAGTCACCTACGGATCTCTAAGCTCCACACGGTTTTCTCACTCCTTCAATACACTGATTATTCTATCATGATTGACTCCTCATTCAACTCGTGACAAACTTTATGCTGTTGATATTCAGTTTTCTGTATGCGCATGATTGTCATAGCTGCCTGCGCTTAATTGTTCTCTTTAGGAAGCAACGTAAAGAGTTTCTAAAACTAGAGGAGTTTGTTTTGATAGGCATACCACAGCCAAAGTGTATTTTTTTATCCCTACTACGTAGCGAGAACCACACCTTAACGAGAAAAAATATAGGTACTTCGACCTTAAAGTAGTGATTTTTTTTTTCACGTTTAGATATCTATATAACGTAGTTGATAAACGAGCGGCACATACAAACGCGCGGCGCACCCCAAAATACACCAAAAAATCGATATTTTGCATGTAAAGATCTTAACAACTACGCAACAATAAAGTACAAAAATTAGCATAGGGACTTGCGCATATATTATACAGCTCCCTTTAAGGTTTAATAATAATTAAGCATGCAGTTGTTGAGATAGTTAGATTTAGGAGAATTTGGGGGCTAAAACAAGACTGTACTGCTGTACTATGACAATAACTAAAGTAGAGATTATGTAAATTAAACTGTAGCTACAGGATGTATACACAAGTCTATAAGCTAATTTTTGTACTTTATTATTGTGTGGTTGTTAAGATTTTTATATGCAAAATATCGATTTTTTGGTGTATTTTGGGGTGCGCCGCTCGTTTGTATGCGCCGCTCGTTTATCAACTACGTTAACGTTAGTGATGCTTGCTTTAGATGCTACGGGTCTTCCTTAACCATCCAACTGCCGCTACTAGGAAAATTACCAATCTCATCGTAAACGTCGCGCCTAGAACGCGAGAGCCTCGTTTCGCGACATGACAGGGCCTATTCACCACAGCTTCAGCACTAGGCTGTTAGAACTTTTAACAGTCAAAATATAGTAGTATCCGAGCATCGAAGCCTTGTAGTTATACTAAGGCGATTGGGACCTCTCAATCTAAGCGAAGAGGCCCTGGTCATCCCGAGACGCAACCTGCACGTTCACGTAATAATTACAGCGTAGTATATGCCACACAGGCGGACAGGCCAAAGTCTGTGGCTGGTAGGTCTATGGCACTGCACCCCCCGCCCAGATATAGTAATCGGCTCCCTTATTCAGCAAGTGCGAACGCTCTGTCCTTGAGCAAATTCGCTCTCACAATCGCCATAACGTACCTCGCTGCTTGTCAAACTTGGAACAACTGCGCTTAAATGGCTCGTAGCATGTCAAAAACTATGAGCAACCAGTGTCATGGTTCAGTGTGTAGTGCGCAAGGCTTCCAACAACCACGCGACATCGAGTGTCCCTTCACTGGCCAGCCTGCGCCACGACGCAGCCTAGTGGGCAGCGCCTACGATCACCACCGCATCACCTTATCACGATCAGTCCTCCGAACTCTGCTTCCATTCTGTCGACCTTTGAATACCTTACGCCGATAGGTCGAACGAGCCGCACGAGTCGTGCTTGCCATGAGATCACACCCGACCCTTAGCCATGGCTCTCATACGCCTTTTGCAGCGCAACCCGGACGGCCGTATCGTCTTTCGCGAATCTACCAGCGGCGATGTCCCCGCCTACGCAATTCTCTCTCATACATGGGGAAAAGAGGAGGTCATCTTGCAGGACATGGAAGCCAGCGCGGACATGAGCAAGACTGTGAGTAAGATAGGGTGGAGGAAGATACAGTTCTGCGCAAAGCAGGCCGCAGCTGACGGACTACGATACTTCTGGATAGACACCTGCTGCATCGATAAGAGAAATTCGGTCGAGCTCGGCGCGGCGATCAACTCTATGTTTCGGTGGTATCAGAACGCTGCGCGCTGCTACGTCTACCTTTCGGATGTGTCTAAAGCCGACGGAGCGAACAGCGAAAGGGCATGGGAAGAGGCCTTCAGGACGAGCCGATGGTTTACTCGAGGCTGGACACTTCAAGAGCTCATCGCACCAAGGCTGGTTGACTTATTCAGCTTAGAGGGTGAGCGACTTGGGAACAAATTGCTGCTTGAGTCCGAGATACACGAGATCACCGGCATCGCGAAGAATGCTCTCCGAGGCGATGCATTGTCGAACTTTAGCATCAAAGAACGGAGGTCCTGGGCAGAGCGCCGCAATACCACGATTGAAGAGGATGAAGCCTACTGTTTGATTGGGATCTTTGATATTTCTATGGCGCTAATCTATGGGGAGAGAAAGGATCAAGCATTCCGGCGGCTAGAGGAAGAGATCCAAAAGTTGTACAAGGGTAAACTTCTGCCTAGATGTGCTGCCTGAATTAATAGAACTAATTAGCACAGGCGTCGACTTTGAACAATTTGCCGTCGGGCTCAACCTTGCGTCATTTCCTGAAGCTACACAGTTTGTTGCTAGGGAGAAAGAGCTGTTGAAGATGCATGAGCTGCTTCATGGCCACAGCACCAGATCGGCAGTTGTTCTTCACGGGCTTGGAGGAATTGGAAAGACTCAGCTGGCAATCGAATACGTCAGACGACACAAGGAGAAATACACTGCAATATTCTGGCTGAATGCGAATGACAAAGATTCTCTCTGGCTGAGCTTTCGCGGCATTGCTCAGCAAATCCTAAAGTACCATCCTTCAACTAGAGTACTCAGTAATGTGGACTTAGAAGGAGACTTCGACCGAGTGGTCAATGCGGTCAAAGCCTGGCTCGATCTTCGGGAGAATACATGTTGGCTAATGGTCTATGACAATTATGATAACCCCAGAACCTCTAACAGTACCGATGCCTCGACAGTAGATGTGCGTCCGTATCTACCGGGGAGTGACCAAGGCTCGATTATCATCACGACGCGGTCAGCAAGTGTTACCCAAGGTCGGTGTATCCACGTTCAGAAGTTAACAGGCCTTAAGGACGGGCTCAAGATCTTGTCAAACATGTCTCGAAGGGAGGGCACCGAAGACGGTACGTCACGTAGGGATAAAATAAGTTTGACGGAGCTAACAACATAGATCCTGATGCAAAAGCGCTTGTTATAAAGTTAGATGGCCTGCCTCTTGCTCTCTCCACAGCTGGAGCTTATTTAGAGCACATGACTGTGAGCTTTGCGGAGTATCTTCGGCTATATGAGGCATCATGGTTGAAACTTCAAATGACGACTCCAAGGTTGAATTCGTATGAAGACCGATCACTATACACAACATGGCAGGTCACCTTTGATCGGATTCGGAAACAGAATGCGGCATCAGCCCAGTTGCTTAAGCTGTGGGCTTATTTTGATAAACAAGACTTGTGGTTTGAACTTCTTCGACATACATGCTCTACGGACGACGAGTGGATACGGAAGCTTACTGAGGACCAATTGAACTTCAACGAGGCAGTTCGACTGCTATGCGAATACGGTCTGGCTCACACAGAACCTTCACTTCGACAGCCGTCCGAGTCCGCAGGGTATAGTGTGCATAGCTGTGTGCACTCATGGACGATATCTGTGTTGAATAACGAGTGGGACAATGGCCTAACAAGGCTAGCCTTGACTTGCGTGGCATCTGAAGTTCCTAGCACAGATGTAGACAAGTGGTGGCTCCTACAGCAGCGACTCCTTCAACATGCTGCAAGACAAAAACATTTCATCACGGACGGCAACGTGGGTATTGAGGGAATAGAATGGGTGTTGCACAACCTAGGCTTGCTCTATGCCGACCAGGGCAAGCTGGCCGAGGCGGAGGCTATGTACACTCGGGCGCTGCAAGGCAAGGAGGAGGCACTTGGACCGAAGCACATATCGACACTCTCAACGGTTAACAACCTAGGCAACCTCTACAAAAACCAAGGAAAGCTAGCCGAGGCGGAGGCTATGTACACTCGGGCGCTGCAAGGCAGGGAGGAGGCACTTGGACCGAAGCACACATCGACACTCTCAACGGT
>BLYF01000135.1:57318-86237 GCA_014905255.1 Herpotrichia juniperi
AGCCGAGGCGGAGGCCATGTACACTCGGGCGCTGCAAGGCTACGAGGAGGCACTTGGCCCTCAACTTGTAACATCGTACTTACCGGCGCTGAATACCATGTTCGCTTCTGGCGACCTCTTCTCGATAATAGGTCGAAGAGACTTGGCGAAGGTAATGTACAATCGGGCATTGACTGGATACAGAACCGTCCAAGGACCTTCTTCGAAATGGTGTAGGCAGCTTGAAGATCAACTTCAAGCGTTGCAAGATGCGTCTATTGAGCCGAGAGCAGGCCAAGATTAGTTTACAGATATTGGAGCGCCAAAATCAACGTCTCTTAAGCGGAAACATTCCGCAAGCTGGGAAAGCAGTCCATTGATCTGAGCTTGCCAAGCTGGACACCTGTCTACTTCCAGCTGGACAAACTAGACAAACATTCTTGGCACTGCGCCACAGATGACTGATGACGCCAAAATTCAATACAATAGATCAGTCACACTAATATATGCCAAGATGCGCTAAAAAGCACGCTCCGCTAGAAGGACGTTTGAGACTCCTTTTTCTACCTGGCGAAACTCCAAGAATCTATGATGCTGGTGTCAGGCGACCTTAAATGTTGAATACTAGTTCTATCTTGACTAGACTACCCTGCGATAGCTCCGAAATCTAGAGGCTTGCTAATACCTGCGGTTAAGCAGGGGAATTACGCTTAGGGCAGGTTTGGAGTCGATGACGAGATTATTAATAACGTCGCCAATGCTATAATGTATTTCTCTATATGCCGACCTTAGGTGAAGAAATAGCTAAATAATAATGGTATACTATCTGTGGCTTGATAGAACTGTGTGGAGAGATGTAAGATGGCTAAATAGTAGAGATTTATTGTTACAGAGTACTTCTCGTTACGTGGTGGGGGATATTAGTCGTAGTTCAGAATTATAGTTTAGGATCTGTACTCAAAATAAGTAACCTATCTCCAGGCTATAGGAGGAACAATAATCCTGTCCACTACAAACTGCGTAGTCGTTATGTAACTAGAAGCAATAGTACAGACCTACTTAAATGGCCATGCAAAGACATTTTATATGCAGTACAGCGCGACGCTCCGCAGTTCTGAGCCAGACTATAAAATTAAAGTGTTGTATACATTGAGCGTCGAGAAGGTGAAACGAGGTCAACAATATGGCTAGGGAGAATTGTTATCAACTCAATATCCTAGTTGGAGGGGGAAGATACATGAACACGAACAGTCAGAGCTATCGGTGCATTTGAATGAAGAGCAAAGTTCGAGCAAATGTTGGAAAGTCAGAGAGGAGATATGGATTTTTGTGAAAGAGGACTGCAATTCAAGCGGGCTCAACGAAGGTAAATCAGCTGCGCTTCGTCAACAAGCAGCTCTTAAAAAACACCTATGGCCCCAAAATACGCTAAATTGATACCACCTTCGAATCCGGCGTCCAGTGTGTCAACAATGTAAAAAATTAATCCCAAAATTTCGTCCACAGCTAACCTTCCTCGCACAAACAGCGCATGAGTATCCTAAGGATGAAAATAGCCAACGAGAATAAGGGGGAGGTTAAAACGAGGAGAAAGAGGAGTAGTGAGGCGCTGCTCAGATTGAGTCGCAACTATGCAACATTTATCGTAGTGTTTTGGTCTTATAACCTCAATCATAGCATGGTAGAGCTATCACTTATGGCACTCTTATTAGCAAGTCTTATGACTGGGACAGCGACGAAGATATCAAGAAGTTGGCCGGTTGTAGTGCTATGCTTGAAGCAATCTTCAAGATTCTGGTCTCAGGCCATATGAAGCGCGAAGATTGAATTCCGTTGAACTATCAGTCCTTTCTCCTGGACGAGAAGTTCCGGGTAGAGGACCACGGGAAATCTACAAAGAAACATATCAATTCCTCTACATTCGTTGAAAATTTAGAATATTCGACGGGGAACTAGTTATCAATTGCCAGGGACATTTATGTGAATAGCTTCTTAAGTTTAGGGTTTCCTACGAAGGAGCTAGCCACTATGACTAAAATGAAATTTTGCAACTGCTTCTAGCCAGCTTCTATAAAAGTCTACAGGCTTCGTACAGCAGGGCGATACCTTTCTAGTGATGTGGTGGACAGAGTTAGATGTTCGGCAGTACATACCAGACTTTTCATACAACAGCAACAATCATAGCTTGTAGTCCAGCGCTTCATTGAGTATATCGTGACATGATGATGAAATCTTTTCATCGTCAGGATTATAGAGCCAGACGTGCTTTTGGTCAACGAATGAGAGCAGATCACAATGAGCCATATAGGCCTTGCAGCATCATGAAATCTCAACTTCCCTTTGATTTTACGAGCGCATACAATGTACTAATACATGCTTAGTTAGTGAACCATTTACCTGGCAGCTCGCGTCTCAGTTCCACCCTTCTTGGCCCCCTTAAAATTTCTCCTGCTATTAACCGTTTAATGCATGCCAAACAAGCACAATTTACACTTTGCAAGCAGCTTGGTTGGGACACAGTATGCTTCAATGCAAACTTAAACGCTACCATTCCACCATAATTTGTCACAAATCCTAACATCATCGATGCTGACCCTCTATTTTGGCGAAGCAACCGAAGTAGTAAGCGTACCACTCTCAATATAGGTACCACTGAAAAACCAATCTTCAGCTCCAGTCCCATCATTACCTGAGCGAGGAAGACGAAGAACACCCAAGTGCCAATCCGCACCATTGGACGACGTGCTGCCGGAGAAGGGACCAGCAGTCTTAGTGAGTGGGTCAGCGCCGGTAGAGTGCCAGAAGGTGATTTGGTTAGATGAGAAGTTCTGATTTAAATGTTAGATGGACGCATATGAGGGAAGAGGGAGAGGAGACGAACGATCTCATAAGCAACATTATGCCAAACATCCGCAACAAGCTCGACCTTCCACTTGCTCTGCCCGCCTACCATCCACTGCAGGTTGGTGTTGCTGGTCCCGCTTTCGCCATTGACCCATCCATACTTCAGCTCGGTGAAATGGCTTTCGAAGAAGCAGATCTGGTGCTCATTTGTGGCGCTTGGGACATTGGTGGTCGAGCGCTTGATCGAAAAGTGATAGTAGACCGTGCCCGTGTTGATGGCGGCCTTAGTTTGTGGGATCAGCTCGGTCCTCCACATGTCAGAGTTCCATTTCGCGGTGCTATCAATCGTGATCTTTGCGCCTTGGGTTGAGCCGCTGTCCGCGGGATTCTTGTAGGAGGGGGAGAGGTTGACGTATTTGGTTACTGCACCGGTGCCGTGGATGTAGTACTGATAGTTTCCCACTTGGTTTGCCCATGACCCTGAAAGAAGGTAAGTTTAATGGAATATGGAACTTGATTGAGAATCAGACGTACACTTGTTGAGATCCGCGCTAGAGGTCATTTCATTGAAGCGTCCATCCCAGAGGATCGTGCCTGTGTATCAAGTCAGCATCTTGCTGGCACGACAAGGCGAACAAACTATACCAGCAGACACAGCAGTCGTAAGAACGCTGACGATAGTTGCGTATCCGAACATGACGACGGTGAGAATACGATGGTCAGAGAGAAAGGAGAGGCGTGCGAGATCTCGACAAGGCGACACATCCGTCTCTTATGTATGATGGCCCTTTTTGCCATCGCCAATCTCACAACGGAGCAGATGATCCGCCATCCGTGTCCTGCAATTCAATATCGCACAAACAAAACGTCAAGATTCCAGACTCGTTGTACGTGGTTACGTGACCTCATCCTTAATGAATCTATATGGAGCCGCCGGCATCTCAGGAATGAGCATGGATAGTTGCGGCCAAACGGTCCGGGGTAAACTCCCACAGCTCGTCTAAATTAATAGGGGAATGTAGTCGGGCTAGATTTTTCCGTGGATGATGAGACTGAAGCGTACACAGAAAGTACTAGCGAAAGAGATGGAGCGCTTAAAGATGCCGTGAAGAAAGGATTGATGAAATAAAGGCGACGAAAGCAGTAGAAGCATAAGGAGTCGGACGCAGGAATCGATATTAACCTTAATTTGGGACGAAACATTTCCCCACTTATTGCCTAATCCAGACTAGCTCTCGATCTCGGAGGGCTTGTGGGACGTTTCTAGCACTTCAAAGCTTGTGCCCAGAGTCGACGTTGAAACAAGCTTAGAGTTTCGTTTCTGTTGTCCCGGAAGGTTACTTGAAGTCCTAGCGATCGAATTCTAAGAAAATTTAGAGGCTTAAATGCCATCCGGCCATGACGAGCTGTCACGCAACGAGATCGGATCCCCTGCAATATCAGGAATGGATAAGTCGAAGAGCGGAATTATCAGTTCCGATTTGACTTTTCAAAAGGGTGTCAATATTGCCACCAAAGGTTAGTCACATTGATTGCTTGCTAACAGCACGTGCCAGTAGTCTTACGCAACCTTGAGTGCCGCAATAAGGAGTGCCGAATGATTCTAGCCGGAAACCAGGGAACGATGGTGGACTGACCTCAATACTTCTATTTTAGAACAAGTGGGAAACCGAGATCCGGGTTAGAGAAAGCAACGGAAATTCTTCTAGAAGCCTAGCCGAACGTTCCGGTGAATTGGCTAGGAACGAGAGACTTGGAGAATACCGGCCTATAAACTAGCTACTACTGGCAACAACTAAGGGCAAGACTTGAGCGGCCTTGAAGAGAGGAGTTAGGGGGCGGGTGCGAAGAAGCAAGTCGTCGTAGCTATACTATACTTTGCGCAGGCGAGGTCATCCAGTCCAGATCCTACGTCCTCCTGAGATCCAGCTGAGCAATTATCAGACCTCGTAAGGTATCAGCCTTCTCTTATACAATGCCGCAATTCTCTCTTGTCTAGGTTGTAGGGTAGGTGTGGTACCGGATGTTCTCGTGCAGGCGGTGGTGTTTATGTGAAAGTGGCTGTGTTCGTGGAGAAGTTTCGACCGATGTCGGGGATATCGGAGAAAAGCGCTAGCGCGACGCCTAGAGACGACATCCCATCAAATCCCGGCGACTTCGCGAAGACTACAAGGTAAATAAAAAGCAGAAGCGCCTGTAATCACTGCTGATTATGGCTGACAGCAAGCCAAAGATACTTCTGTTTGGGGCTGGCAGCGTGGGCACAGTAAGAGATCTTGTACCCACTTGAATCAATGACTCAAAACTAACCGTTATTCCACCACAGGTCTACCTATATCTACTATCCAAAGTAGCTTCAGTGACGGCTGTCTGTCGATCTAACTACGACGTCGCCAAGAAAGAAGGCTTCATCATCAATTCCTCCATTTTCGGCGACGACATCCACTTCCGCCCCCACGTAGTCCGCGACTGCTCCAAAGCTGCCGTAGCCGATGCCCAGCCTTTCGACTACGTTCTCGTGTGCAGCAAAGCCATACCAGGATCAATACCCGAGTTGATTGAGGCAGTCGTTACCCCAGGCCATACAGTCATTGTTCTCATCCAGAACGGCATCGGCATCGAAGAAGAATACGCTACTGCTTTCCCTAGCAATTCTATCGTGAGCTGCGTTGTATATCTGCCTGCAACGCAGCGCCCTATAGGAGTTATCAAGCATGGTGAAGTTGAACGACTCGAGATCGGAAGCTACCCCTCGTCCGCATCATCTGAGCATGCGGAGGCCTTTGGAAAGCTTGTGAAAGAGGCAGGCGCTACAGCTGATGTGTACGAGGATGTACAGCTCAAGCGATGGTTCAAGCTCGTTGTCAATGCCTCATGGAATCCACTTTGTGCACTCACCTTGTGTACAGATGCTGAGTTCATGGAATCTTCCTCTCCTGCTACTGGGCTTGTGTTCGATATCATGCTGGAGGTTTGCGACATTGCTAAGGCGTATGGATATATTATCTCGCGAGAAGAGACAGAATACCAGCTTGGGCGGGCCAAAGCGAGAATCGCTACGAAGAAGGGTGTCGAGCCGAGTATGCTCCAGGATGTGAAGGAGGGTCGGAGGATGGAGGTTGAGGCGATCTTGGGAAATACAGTAAGGATGGGGAAAGAGAAGCAAGTGAAGTGCGAGAGGCTGGAGATGCTATATGTCTTGGCTACTGCTCTAGATTCTCACCCATTGTGATCCAGAATCATTTACACTTAACTAGCCCGAGCACCACCCATAGTTGCGTGGTCATTCAAACGAACCGCTCGTATCACGCCTCACTTTACCACCTGATATCCTACTGGATGTACACAACGAGAAAGATTATGAGCCTATGCTCAAAATACGCATCGAAAGAGGATTTCTCAACTGATCTTTTGCTACCCCATCTCAAAATACAGGATCAAGACAGCTCCCTTACCTTGGACTGCCGAATAGAATTGTTGACGGCTTCATGATCGTGCACACTACCTCCCATAGTTTGTATATAGGGTTAAACCCCTTCAGAACTCCCTCAGCTGTGTAATATGATGAACATCTGGACGCCTATATTGCATTAGTCCCAGCATAATCTTAACTCATTACCACTCGACTTCTTCCTGAGCGATTCTCTTGATACGGACTCCTACACACACCTTACTGGTATCAATATGAGCCAAAGATTCCCCCACGTTGAGCGTATAGGACGTGGGCGCTTTTGAAGTGTCATGGGGTCAGTTGAAAGGCGCAACTGGATTCCCATATCAGTTCACTTCCAAGATTAACCTGAACCCCTACTCCAGGATTATATCCTATGTGTTCTCGTTTAGCTAGACTGCTAAACACATTATTCTAACTTTAAATTTAGTCTTGCTCTCCAGTTTAACGTGCATATTAGACCTGGGGAATTTTGACGTCCTATGAGGCTCGGCGAGATGAGCGTTCGGATCTTGATATCTCGTCACTTCCACTTCCCTTTTGAACTCCTACCCAGGATAGAACTACAAGCTCCTATACAGGCCTAAAACTGTGAAAGAAGTCATGTTGGATACAATGAAGCCAGTGCTCACGACTTAGCATTTGTATATGGGACCGAAACGTCTTTGACGTGCATGGGCCATAGGGGTTGACGTCTGGGACTGATGATGATAATCATCACCACTCCAGCACAATAGTGCAAACACACCTCACCACCACCGCCGCGATGTCTCGGAGCTCCAACCCCACCGTCGCCGCTGTCGCTAAGCTTGCCAAGGCCCACGATCTCGCAGCCAGCTATTTCAACCTGCATACCCTCCTTCTCAACTTCTTCACACAACTTCTGCCTGCTACCACTTTGCTTGCCGTTAGAACACCACTCTCGCGCTCCATTATGGACGACTCTTCTGCTCTCTGGCTCGCCTTGTGCGCCATCTTTCTTCTCATCCTTGTCTCCGCTGTCGACGGTTTCCTCGATGCTGCCGACCTCACGTTGGGCGATGCTCTCTCCGCGCTGGCTTTCGCCCTGTGCGACGTTTTCCATCGTTTCTACGAAATCTTCGACCGGAACCGTACCATCTTCGATCGCGCCGGCGATATCTTTAGGTGTATTTGGCACATCGTCATGACCATTGCCCGCATCTACTTCGAGGTCTTCGTTCTTGTTGTGTGGCTGCTTCTGTGTATTGTTTGTCTCTGTCCCACTCTCGATTTCGACGAAGACCTGTCGTCACCGCCAGCCTCCGCTTCGCTCACATCCATGACACCGTCTCCATCTCCCAGGAATGATGCACCTTTCCAAGAGGTTGAGCTTACACTCCCTCCACGCCCGGTTTACAAGCACTTCCCCGCCTATTGGTCCCCTACGCCCACAATGTCCAAGGCCTACGTCCCCTCTCCTCATTCTCAAGAGGTGTCCATGTATGACGATGTCGACGTCCTGGAATACGGCATGCAGTACGTGGAAATCCACGGCTCTCGCCGATTGGTACCTATGGCCAAAGAAATGCTCGAGGGGTCTCAGGATAAGATCCAGGACGACATCCAATTGCCTGATCAAGCAATTGTACGCTGTAAGTACCCTCTTCCCTTCTGTATGGTATAGCTTACTCATTGGCCTTCAAGCTTCTACGCCTGCACCCCCGGTCTCCGCGTCACGTCACGTCTCCAACATACAACCTCGCACGCCTCCCGCCCCTGTTCCCGCGCCTGAACCAGTAACTGCTACCCAGTCAGCTGCTCCCGTGACCAATCCTGTCCCACAGGCAACCTCTACGATCCCTCTGGACACCTACCAGAATCCAGCTCCCGTGCCGGTGCTCTCCAGGGAGGCTCAGTTCGCTATAGCGTGTCAGCCGTTCGCTGCAGTGTCCGTTCAGTTAGACCTTCATGTCCGGCAATTCATCGACCTGTCATTCGCATTAGGCAACTATCAATGGCATATGAATGTCGTTCTCGGTACGATTACCGACGCATGGCGCATTCTTCAAACATTCTTCCCAAATGGCATGCCTGTGCGGATTCTTGAGCTGTCGGGCCTCTACGCCTGTATTGAACTATTGTGGAGGTACATGAGATGGTGTGGGTATGAGATCTCGCGCGCCGCCGACTCAGCACTTCGATCCTTCGTCCAGCAGATCCACGACTTCGGTCAATTCCTCGCACTCGATATGAAACCTCTAGACATGACACCTCCACCAGTAGCAGAGCCGTCAGCCCCCATAGTCCCCACGATGCCCACCGCCACGACGCACCCTGAAGGCCTTAACGGCACCCCTTACGCCTCCGACACCTTCGCCGAGCCACCTCCCCCAAATCCATTACCTGCGCAACCGAAACCTCAGCAACCGTCTCCAAAGCCTACAGTTCAACATCCCTTTGGCAAGGTACCCCAGAACAACTTCCTTCCCCCTCCTCAGATGGTCTTCTGCGCGACTCCTCCTGCCTCCTTTGGAGGTTTTACGATCGATACCTCCGCGCCTGCCAAGCGCAACAAGGGAAAGCAAGGTGTTCGGAAACCTGTCAAGAGGGTTCCGCAACAGCCTATGTCTACACCTGCAGCATCCGGGTCTGCTATGAACGTGACCATAGCTCCCTACGACTTCAGCGAGCAGGACTGGACCCTTCCTATGGACCAGCTACTCAAGGTCAAGAAGGAGGACTGGGGATGGTCCGATGATGAACTCTTCGCGACACGTACGGATGAGAATCTTGTGCCGGAATTCGACGCTGCTGGCCACGTTCCAGGTCGTACTCTTGCCGCCATTGAGGACCGCATTTCTTCGTTTCTTGCCGAGAACCTCAAGATCGGCATACTCATCCTCCGCATGCAGATTTTCTCCTTGCGCCAGAAAAAGGAACCTGGGCTTCTCCGGGACCTCACCAAGTTGCTGCACGACGTAGACTGCCTTGTCCAGGACTTCTGCTCGGATGCGACTCGGAAAGACCAGTTTCTCCACAATGGCGATTTCAGTGCCTTTGCAACGCAGTTCTGGCACTTTAAAAACATCATTGGGGATAAGCTGATGGTGCAACTGCAAGAGAATGTTTGGCCTGAGGGGGAAGCCAAGCTCCTAAAGAGGCGCATCGAGCGCAACGAGGTCCACTTCCGTCGCTATCGCCCTTGAGCTTCAGCCTAGTACATCACTGGTCGGTCCGTCGCTACGTCAGGCCTCGTCTCCGACATCACGTCTCGCGCCCTCATGACTCTACGTCTCCACTATTTCACCTGATTGTCGTACATCAGTCTGGTCTCCTGCTCCTGGCGTGTTCTGAGCCCTCTCTTGCGATCCTTAATCTCCCCATTATGAGACTATGCCCTTGGTGTGTCTTGGGGCATCTTCTACGGTGTTTGGAATGCTAAAAGCGTTCTTTGCTTTTTTTGCGATTACTTCTTGCTCTTTTTCTATTTCGCGATTGCTTCTTTGCTCTTCTTGTATTTTTGTAAGTACGTATGTATGCACGCACGCGACTACTTTCTCTCCTGTAACAGACCACTTCAGCGATCTCTCTTAGACGCTTTCTGTAATTAGTCCTTGGGGAGGCTCTTTGTATTTAGCTTGGTTTCGCGATCCTTCTGGACGCTCTCTGTTATTAGCGTATACCCCTTTCCTATGTCTGGTGTCTAGACGATGGGCTAGGTATCTTCTTTCTCAAGACCGTATATGTAATAGTACATTTTCTATGCCTCCAAAGTTTGAACCATGGGTAAAGATCTTCGTACATGCATGTAGAGTTTGTGAGGATTCATGTTGAGTCTTGTATTCCAATCAATCCTATCCAAGGACGTTCATTGCTATGCATGGACATGTTCACATTGAGGTAGCGCAACTGGTATGCTCTACCTGATTTGCAGCCGTATTTGCAAGGCAGCGGCTGACTGATCCTACTGGAAGGATACCCAGTAACCAAAGTAAGGGAGGGCATTAGCTGTATAATGCGCTGTACCACCGTAATTATCAGAGTCCTGTATACCTATGTAGAGGAGGACCATTCTAATAAGAACCTCTACTAACCCACAATGTTTGTATTAATGAAATGAATTGCAAAATGTACTGTGTTGATAAAATTGAAAAAGATTCTAAAAGAAAGAGCTTGTAACCAAGGAGACGGCGTGATCAAGTGACCGAGTGATCCACCTCGACAGTAGACACAAGGCTTTTGTCAGTCTTCGATGCCTTCCTCCCACTTTTCCCATCTGTATGTACAGAATCAACTAGATCAGAATCGCCTGAATTAGGACGGGGATCCTGAGTTTGAAGCGATATGACAAAGCTGGGCCTTGTCATTTCAAAACGGTCCGCGAAAAACCCAATTTGACGGAGTAATCGCTCAGCGGGAGCCTTGAGACAAGGCACACACGCTGCAATGATGCCCACCAGTGCTTCCATTTGGCACCATAGCGACATCTTAACCGTCGTTGACAGTATATCACCCGCGAATGCTGCCTTGGATAGACTCATCCTATACGCGGCGATAGCCGCTGCGAAGAGGCCCAATGCCATCAGGCCACAAATCAATACCTTTTCTCGAGTCGATCGATTCAATGTCCGGATAAGCTGAACTGGCATAATAGCAAGGATGAAGTCGATCAAAACAAGAAGGCCTTCTTCTTGTTAGTCATCAGATTGAAAAAGCTTGTGTCAAACTTACTATTCGCTACCCAGCCAAATGTAAGGACATATTTGTGGTCCCAGCAATAAACATTGAGAACAGGCTCCCAATTTGCGCGTATAGGGCGGCAGCCTGCTAGCACGAATATCATGTGGCCAATATAGGTAATTGTCTGTATAACCATCATTGCCCACAAAATCCATGTCCAAGGTGCCTGGGTGATGATTCGTAGAAGCGAGAACGATAAAGATATTCGGATCAGGGCGACTGCAAGTATCCACAGTAATTGCTGCGCAAACAGGCATTTAAAGGCAACGATTCGATTGTCGCTGGAAATGTAGGTAGAGAGATGACCCCATCCATGTACAGTGCTGACAACAGCGACGAAGTAATCAGCCGCACATAGTATCTACAGAGATATTACTATTGTTTCAGAGACTCGAGGTGATAAGTAGATAATTACCGTTGGAATTATAATTAAATAATCCTCCACGCGCATCAGGAACTTTGGTCGAACACGCGAGTAAATCCGAGCGACACAGAGGCCAACTGCAAGAGCGAGGAATATTCCGCAAATGATTAGGAAACTCTGGGCATTATTGGTATCCGGAAGTACTTCTCCACCCGGTGTAGCCATTCTGCATAGAATATGAAAAAGCGAATGGATATGTGGTTTGAAGTTTGAAGTTTGAGCAAACGCTAAGGAAAAATATGGTTATCCTCAAACCGACGACAGTTAGACCGATGATGAAATAAGGCCACTAGAGGCCGCGGATACTCCTATATAAAGAATCCTTTTGGTCCCTTTCCGCTTCGCTTCGTTTGCGGAAGCGGAAAGTGCTCCCCCCAGCGGGAACTACGAGACGGGCTTCCCCTCACAACGCCACAAAAGCTTAACGCCTCCACTCCACAATACTCATCCGATGGCGCCTGTTGAAATTGGATACGGTTAAGCAGGAGATGCCAAGATGCAATCAGTTCGCTGACGTTTAACGTATTGAGCAGGGTTGGGAGGTGTAGCGAAGAAGTTACGAACAATCGGCGATGGTTTGACCGGAGGCAGCTCCGTTCCTCATACATTTCCCTGCCGATTCGGCATCAGAACTGTCTAAGATGTCTCTGAACACTCCCAAGAGCAGCGACTTCCAACTTCGAGGGGCACTCGAAAATGCGAAAAATGGTAATCTTTCACTCTGACTGGATCGTGGGGCTTTTGATCGTCGCCGAAAAGGCTGTGGAGCGACTCAGCAACACGACCTTGCAGTCTTGATCGCCAAGGCACAAAAGTAATGTCCGGAAATAGGCACTAGCATATTAAAATGTCGACACCACGCACTTCTGTGGGTAAATAGAATACCGATTGAATAGCTAAATTGGTTGTAACTAATGTTTGTAGCATGCTCGCTTACTTATATATACTTGTAGCGATGTGGTACTCATAAGGGTGCGTTGTATTGATATTTTGGTGTATGTCGGCCTATTCCCGGAGTGTCCATTCCTGCGAGAGACTGCACAGCTTCAACCAATCGACCTCCAGATTAACCTTTTCGTATCGGCCTTATCGGAACTGTGCTCCGGCGACGACTGCCATTATTACGGGCAAGTGCAAATTAGGGTTAGTCTGTCCCGGAACTCGTTTGAAAAGCAAATAAAGTTTCCCAGGAGCGAGCGCAATGACCTTAGCCCTAGCGAATAGAACTTCAAATTGCGTGATCGGAAGAAACATGCAAAACGCCTCTGAAAAGCGTACAAGTGTCCGCATTGGTCTGGCATACCCCATGCGTCATTGAGGACACTCTGACTCTGGCTTCTCGAAAATGCATGTGCAGCATAGTGTGTGTAACCTCTTCTGTAGCTAAAGTCCCACCTGTACCGCAAACGCGCACGCAAACGCGCACGCCCACGCGAACACGAACGCGAAATCTGTTTTGCGAACAAGAGTCAGTCAGCTCATGCTGACCGTTAGAATTGACGGGTGATCTAAAGCTTTATTCTACCATGTACCTCGCCGCAGCCTCCGCTTTGCCATGTTTCGGATCTTCATTTCTCATTTGCGCACTTACATTTTCTGAATCAGGCTCCTACACCCTTAGAAACGGGAATTCTGCCGACACTCATTTTGGCGATGAATGCGTCACACCGGTTGCGACGCTCCAAGCTCGGCTCCTTCCGAGCACGGCCGATGGGACCATGTGCTTCCACAAAAGTTACTTGAGAGAGTCAGGTAAGTTAGCTACAGTCTAGACTGAGTCTTTACATTGTTGAGAATCTAGATCGCGGTTGCGACTTCACAGTATCTCTGGAAATGATTTGAGAACCGCTTAGCCATTACTTATTACATGATTAATAAGCGGTTCAATACTGGCAAGAAAACCTCACATTGAAGCCTCCCAAGTAGATCATTTGTGTATGAATAATGGGGGCTCTCCTCTTCCGGTGCCAATGACGAATCGTGCAAAGTTGAGGCATGCCTCTCAGAAACGTGCGAACCGTTGAGCTGCAGTGGCCACGCTCTTGTCGAGATAAAGCGTAAGCGATGTAGCGCTATAGGAAGTGTCGTCGAAGAATTCTAGACTATTTCTAGTGATAGTCGCCATTTTACAAACGCTGGGGTCGCAGCCCGTGCGCATTTTTGCCTCGGTATTATGTTCACTAATCTTCTCCTTTCGCTGATCTATTGTAGTAACAATAAAGTGTGCGCTTGCAAACCTTATAGAGGCTTGCAAATAACCGCGTACGTACCGTTAAGTGCTACAGATTAGATACACTTTCCCTTGCTGTTAGAACCCTAACTCATATACTAGTCTTGAAATCTAGAAGACATTGAGAGGTATACGCGTTACACCGTTGCAAATTGGTGTTGCGGTATTCAGGGAAGAAGAGGTGATTCATTTTCGAGGGTTACTATGGTTTAGGAAGCGGGGAAAATGGTGAGACGAGCTTCATATTACGCTGCTGATGTGTTGGAGTCCAGTATATGGAAACTTTCTCAACATTCGAACCACACCTACTCCCGCTTTCGTAGCTTATGCTTCACTGTCAGATATCTTTTACATTATACACAGCAGTACCTGATACATAGGTCTATATTCTAGTTAAAGTCCAGAAAGTTCTTCCTCCCTATATATAACCATGCTGAACTACCTCCACACTACCCTAAACAGCCGTAAGACATCATGTACCCTTTCCCTACATATTACACAGCTTCACCGCCTCCTTTCCCAAAGAATCACACTCCTACCTCGGCATCTCGCTCCACGGTCTATGAGGCCTCATCGATTTGGCTGCTTCAGGCTTCATCAATCCCAACGGTCCGGAGATCTCAGCCTGCATACTCCTTCTTGGCTCCCCTTCAAGTGAATGCCGAACCCCCATCATAGCTCCCCTTTCTAGCAACCCTCCTTCGTCTTCTCGTAGTGGGCGCTTTGGCGTCCCTGGCGTTGGCTTAAGGGGGTCGTAGATAGTTGGTATGTTCTCTCGCAGCATGGTGGGAACGACAGCCTGATAACCGTGGCCCATACCGAGAGCGGAGGCTGTGGGCTCGAAGGAACAGCTCTCTGGTGCTCGAGAGCGCGCGCAGACCGATATGAGGGCAACTAGGGCGATAACGGTGAGGAGGAAACTAAGCGAAGTTAGTATCAGGGAGAGCAGGAGAATCTATTGCGCGAACTTACCCTCCAGTGCCATTACCGATTGCATATCCCCTGCTGAGTGAACATAGGGCCTCAAATCCCTTAAGATCCGTAGAAGACGAGGGGTCTAGACGGATGCAGGCAGAGTCTAGGTTTGTGGCAAGGCTGAGTGATGCACCAAATGCCGCGGCCATGGCGAACATTGAGAAAAATTCCAATGAGACGAGCACGTATTGGGATACCGTTAGGCGTTCCAGCTTCATTGACAAAGTGGTGAAGGTGCTAGCCAAAAATACCAAAGAGGCCTAGAGGTTTCGCGTTAGTTGAGGTCTACTTGAATTGGAAGCAAGTGAAAATTGAGGATTGACGTACAGCGCCAATAGCGATCCATATCCTCGTTTGACTATTAGCAGCAGCATTGAAGAAACGCCTCCATAGGATGTCCTTCTCTGCCTCTAAGAAGAGACTGTTGAGGACTGAAGTGCCGCGGGAGTCAACATCATGAATGATGGTCAAAGCTATACATCCAACAGTTAGCCTTTTGTTGATTTGCGCTTGGGAAATATTCGTGAGGTACGTACCCCAAGCACCCAATCCTATTCCAGCCCCGGCAACAAGCACTGCCAATACTCTCAACCCAGCCAGGAAGACGGTGCCCTTTCCCATATCAGTCCCAGTACTTTGAAAAACAGAAAGGAATTAAAATGTAAACGAATTGCGCAGAACCGGCTGTGCGCAGCTACCAGAGCGCGTGAAAATAGACAGAAATGGAAACGACAGTATTTCGATAAACGAAGAACACCAGGCTCAAGCTCAAGCTCAAGCTCAAGTGAATCTACAGTGCATATGTACAAGTACCGTCACACTTCGGCATCCGGAAGTGCATGTTCTTCTGGGCGCTGATAAGGGATGATGTCGGTCGTTCTCGAATCACTATGCGTGCCCAAAAAAGTCCGATGTGTGATCATCCCGAACTAGAAAGGACTGCATCTCAGCACTCATGTTCTTGAACAGTTCTTCATGTGCCTGACTGATTAGAACCAATCCTGAGGCACTAAATGATGCGAAAGAGGCCAAGAGAGCGCCGAGTGCATATCCGGGGTCGCGGGCTTCCGGTGGGAGGGTGTGCCGCGTGGGAGGCACCGAACTCCCAAGGCTTGAATTCTAGGCGCTGCGTCTATTGGAAGACGTGATTGGTTGATTGGGGTTAATAATCAGGATGGGTGAAGCTGAAACGAGGTTGAGACATGAGGTGTGGTCGGTTCGGATGTTCGTGGTTAATAGGGCTGAAACGGTTACAGATATCATCCTTGTAGGAAGGTACTTTACCCCTGGCTACAACCATTGTTATACAAAGTGACGAAATCCAGTTTTTGGATTCGTTGGTTCTGGAGGTTGTTAGAGAAAAGAGTTTCTTCGATCGCTCCTAAAAATTGCATAACTTGGACAGGCCAGAGATTTTCAAAGATTAAAGTCGCATAACCGCGTCTGGATATTCATTGTTCTGCCTGAAAAAGCGGCATGAATTTTAATGCGTGTGGAACGAACTGATTTATGTGGTATTGGGGATCATGGTGTCAAATTGAACAACGAACTCCTTTACGAATAGCGAGAGTACAATTACTGCTACACTATCAATTGGATCTAGTGACGTATGATCGGATGTGTTGAAAACGCTTTTTCCCAGTCGTCATCTTACGTACAGTGGCATATGCTATCATCGAGAGACAAATGTCCAACAAAAATACTAGATTTTGTCATGTTCATGATAAGTTAATTCATCACTTCTTCTCTTAAAATACTACTGCAAGTGGAGTATATGACAGTGACGCTTAAATGTAATTCGTTGGGTATGCGTTGCTCTTCATAACCTCGCATACTCAAGTGGCTCCCTTCAGCCCTGACACGATGTCTTTCCCACAACTACTAACCACGTTGAAACTTACGAAGAAGTCACCATTCCCCGAAGAAGAGCCGTAAACGCTGAGAGATAACACATGAAAGTTTAATAGGTGCTTTACTCTTCGCGAACGCAAAAGTTTTGATGATCACGTGGGCTGCTTCTGAGTCTTGGAATTGCAGGTGGACATCTCGATTTCGTCTTCACGGTCCCGTGGTGCTTAATCGTTTTTAGGTTATTATATATCTTTTAGAATGGCTGGACTCAATGCTAATTAGGATGTCAATGACGATAACGATAGAATAGCAAAGTGTGGTGTTCCGAGAGATGAGGCAAGAACAGCCAAGAAAATTGTGGGCAACGCTAGTGAGCACGGCCCCTGTTACCATGTGACCAAGGTGACACCTTGGATACATCTCCAGGGTCTTGAGCCTGGCATAGTGTCTGCGTGCAGTGATATCCTATCTTAAAATTATATTCCAGAATCTTAAGAAGTCTCGGAAATAGGTTGAGATCAAAAAGACAATCGGCGGTAAGAAGCGGCAAGGTTTACAATTCCCCCCACCACCGAGCGTAAAACCCTAACTTACCTACACCTTCCCATCTAGCCTTCTCCAACAAACTCCATCAACACCAATAAAATGACTACCACGAACCCGGGAATTCTGCCAACAGAGCTCTGGTACAAAGTTTTTGAGCACGTCAACCAAGACCGTGATCTAGTCGACCTATGGATGACCTACCGTAACGTCTGTAAGACCTGGCGCAATGCCGCAGAAGCAGTATTCCGCGAAAACCATCTTCCCAGGATGAGGATTGAATTCCAGCTCGGTCCGTTGTCCAAATCAATTGTGCTACGCAGGTTCAATTAAAGTACTAACAGCAAAGCAGGCGATCAATTTTTAAAAGTTCTAAGGGAGAAAGGCTACAGCGAAAACGATCCAGATGACGACGCAAACAATGAATTCCAACCCACCTTTTTCGCGCTCTCATGCGATTTTGATCACGTTTCGGACGATGAGGCTGTTGCGTACTTCGAAATGGAAGAAGTAGATAACTCGCATCTCCCGCTTATCAAGTCGAGCATTACCGACTACACCAATTCAGAAAGGTTCTGGTGGACGACCTTCATGAAATCAGAGCCCCACCACTATATCCAGATTCGGCGAGAGTGCAATGACACGCTTCTTTATGGGGTGGCGTTTGACTGGGAGAAGCGCGAACTCGGTATCGATTGGCGCAAAACCGTGACTGCGTTATATCGTGAAGAGATGCTTTATAATACGCTTCTTGGAAAATGGTCAGAGAAACATCAAGCCTGGTCGGCCAAACTCGGAGACAAGGTCACGCGGGGGGAACTCGGGATGGAGGCCGTGCTTGGGATGGTGGTCAAGGCTTTTGGGGAGGGGTCGGAGGACTGCTATAAGGACGCGAGGAGGGCAAGGTTTCGGGAAATGTTTAGGGAGGACGAGAAGTTGGGTTTATCGGATATGAATTTTGAGAGTATGAATCAGGATAGTGCGGAGAAGGTAGTGCTGAAGACATTGAAGGAGATGAGATTTATGGCGGGGATTGAGGAGGATAGTGATGAGGATGGTTTCGAAAGCGAAGAGGACGAGTGGGAGGATGATGATGATGAGGAGGAGGAAAATGAAAATAAAAAATAAGAGGATAAGGAAGTAGACGCAGGCAAAGACAATGACCTGATCGATAGATGGTTCTGACGAAATATAGTATGGGGAAAAGAATCCGGAACAACGCCTTTCTAGTATGTGATCCTTATTAGTTAATTTATACAAGCTACGGAGTCTAGGAAAAGAGAGAGTGATTGATATACTGTTTCATTTATTCTATCGCTATCAAGCAATTCATAAATATGCGTTGAGGCCAACCTTTCCCCCGAAAGATATATATTAGCCTGAGTCAGCCGCCAAAATAACACCCAGAATGATCCCCATCGAAATAGTGTCCCCTTAGAGCCCAATGAAATTGGGCAACATCTCAAAAAGAAAGAGACCAGCGGTGTGGCAACTGGGAATTATACTTCAATCAGAGTTGAACCTTTCCGTTGTTTCGCTGGGTAATTTATATGCTGCCATAAGTGAGTTGTTGTACAAAAGGCAGGTTTTGTGGTGCTAGGAGATACCAATTCCTTCGAGCTGACATCTTGAGGCCTTTACATGTCTTTTGATACTGGTCTGGGACTTGACGTGAACACACCTTCATGTGCATTCACTCCAAGGCAGTATCCGTCTCCTTTTTTTTCTCCTTCCCCTTTTCCTTTTCCTCCTCCTTTTTCTTCTCCTTCTCCTTTTCCAGAAGCTCACTGCGAGACCATATCTTTCGGCTCACTTCTTCCATCAAATACGGGCCGTACGTGGCGGATTCGACCGTTTTTAAGTTTGGAAACGTAGATAGGTCGGTGACTGGTTTCCAAACACGGTCCCAAGAACCATCATCGCCTAAAGAAATTTCGTTGTACGACTCGTTAAGGATATGGGTGAAGAATTCGAGATTCGGTGGTAGTATATCCTGCAAGTGGGTGATCATTGCAGGGTCGTCCTCCTTTCGATATGAGTAATCGAGGTTCGTCATTCCGAGTAGTCCTGCATCTGTCAGAGCCAGCGACTTGAGCTTGGAGAAGTTACGGAAGCTGGGTACGCAACCCACGAACGGGGTTTGAAGATGGAGAGCAAAGGGTGGTCTTCGCAGGGGATTCGGATCGCCCTCTTCGCTCCTTAGCTCGATTACTTCAAGCGTATCTTGTTGCTTGACCAATCCTTTATGTAACAAGTCGAAACAATTGGGTCTCTGTTCGCCAATCCAGGCGTATTTGATGTAGAGTAATTTAAGTTTGGCGAAGCTTTCTAGGAGGATCCATAATTTTGAGATATCATCGTCGAAAGGATTGTACTGGAGCAGGTGGAGCTCTGTGACAGGGGAAGTATAGGGCGCGCACTCCCAATCATAGTTCCCCGCAAACACTGGGAGGTCTAAGACGACCTTTTGCAAGGATGGATGCAGGAGGAAGCTGCCACTGAGGAGATGGTTAGAATTAGAAGGCAAGGACAAATCCAAAGTGGTCAATGATGGGAAGCCGTGGAAATTAACCGTTGAGCAACTGAACTTAATAACATCCGGGAGGGGTAGTGAAAAATCGAGCGTTCCCTGGGCATTCCACAGCAAAGAGCTGAAATCAGGGAAGTGCAGGCTGATTTTTTTTATTTCTGGAAGCAAAGCAAGTAGCTGTGCCGCTGGACTGTGGTCTTGATCAAAGAGATTGTGAAGTTGGGAGTGAGTCGCAAAGATCTCCCAGCTGTCTGTCTTGACAGACTTCACGCGCTGGCAAAGCTCGGGTTTGGTTGTAAGTCGGTGGACTAGTTGGCGCGTTCTCCTGTAGGACCTTTCATCGTTGGGTTTGTTATCCTTGTCACCAATGAGAACCAGATCGGCGAAGATGTAATCCTCAGCGATTGTATGAAAACGTCGTGATGTCAAGAAGAGGCTCCAAATAGCTTTATTTTTGTCCTCAGGCTCGAAATTCGTAACAATCTGGCAAATGAGCTCCGTCGGCATGTCCGAGAGACCAATTGTTGGCCTCTGATTGTCGTGAGCAGCGTAACTGCCCACTGCAACCGCTGGACTGCGCAAGCTAGGTGGCATCGCTAAATCGGGGTCATTTTCAAGGTTCATGGTGTTGAGAAGCTGAGCCGCTCTATGTAGGTTTTTAGTTGAAGCTGGAAGGGAAGTGGTCAGTGGGGTTTGTGGTTGAGATAGAGGTGAGCAAGACGAGAGGAAGTAGTTGTTCTAAAGTCGAGAGTGATAAGCAAATGAGGGTGGTGAAGTGAGCTCGAGGCTGTGGGTAAGAGAGAAGAGCGGCAAAGTAGAGTGGTGGTGAAGATGAAGTGATTCCTCTTACTAGCTCTGAGAAATCATGATTCCACCATAAGTCACATAGTTTGCTAGTTAGTTCCGCCAAATAAAGTGGGTATCATAAAAGTACGTTTGTTTTTCTGGCTTCACGCGGCTAAAAGCAGGCACTATGCCAGTATGCTGCCGTTTCGTCTAGTTCCGTCTCATCTTTGGTTGATAACATTACTTGTTTATCCATTAAACATTACACATACCACTAAATACTGTAATCGCTCTTCAATAACCTCGCTTTTTTCACCGTGTAACCCTTACCGTTCTTGCTAAACTCGGCACGCCGTCCCCAGACACTACAAACAGATAATACATACCCGGAATCAGCACTCCGCTATCATTTGGCAGCGTCGCCTTCCATTGATTCCAATCTGTTTGCACAGGCACCAATGGCACACGCCTCTGATCACTATTAATACTATGGGTCACCGTTCCCATCCTGATCAACACCATCCTTGGGTTATCTCCATTTCTAACCTGAACCGTCAACTCCCCACCAACCTTCACCAACGTCGCGCTCAGATGAATGATCTGCGGCCGAGTAGCGAGCGAGCCGTCATTTTTGAACAGATAGGGAGGTGAATATATCTGGCCATCCGCGTGGTCAACACTTTTATCGCAGCCCGCAGACGAAGCCCCAACCTTGCCTACATAACACAGTCCACCGCCTCCTGTGAAGACCGTTGCGTCAGGTAAAAGGATAGAGATGGAGTGGTAGTTTCGAGGGACTGCCATAGGCGCGAGTTGTTTCCAGCTCTTGGTGCCAGGGTTGAAGAGTTCGGGGATGAGAATGCCATCGGTATCGGTGAAGACGAGGGATTTACGCTGGCCACCTGTGATGAGGACTTCTCCGCTGGGAAGCACGACTGCGTTTGCGAAACCGCGAGGAAAGGCCATGTCGGGTACGCGCTCTACTTTAGCCGGGGTGTTAGGCTCGCCTATCGTGGTAATATGCGCGCGAGCAATGGCCGGAGATTCGGTGTATGATTGGCTTCCTCCAGCAGTCAAGATCTTACCGGCGGTTGCATCATACATGACATGAACACCGCACATTGCATCGTTCTCTGCATCCCTCGTGCCTGCCTCTTTCACTGAGCCGATACCGGTAGTGCCATACCAGTGTTGTTTTCTACTCGGCCCCGCCTGGAAGACGGAGCCGTTCTTCCATCCAAAGAGCCAGAAATGGTTGTCCGTCCTCCAAACACCCTCTCTATCATATGTCGTAAGGCCAGGGCCAGATGTAGCGCCCGGGAGCAGCGTCCATGTGTTTGTCTTAGGTGAATATATTTCTCCGTTCTTACCGCCGCGGCCTCCACTGTACGAACCCCCAATTTCGAAAATCTTGCCTTCGGAGGTAGTGACTGAAGTCTGGTATCCGCGCGCGATCTTCATGTCTGGGCCGCGAGTGAATGCGTTGGTAGCGGGGTCGTAGATACTGACAGCTGCAGCATCGGAGCCGCCACTAATAAGTACCTTTCCGTCTTCGAGGGTAGAGATACCGGGACAGAACATGTCGTGTTTTGTGTTTGCTACCTGTCGTTGAGAAGAGACGCCGGTGTTGAAGTTGTAGTCTGCAAACTGCGTAAGACCCGATGCGCCGCCGAAGGCGTCTGCGCCCCAGGAAGAGAAGAGCAAAAGGCGGGAAGATGATGGGTAGGTCGGGACGACGTAGCCAGCGACGGGGATGACGGGGAGTTGGATGAGGTCTGACCACTGGCCGGTGACGGATGGTTTGGAAGGCAGGGAGAGGCGGATGACTGTGAAGCGTTTGGACATAATCCACATCAATGTGTTAGCGGGCTCAGGCGACTTGATGTGGCAAACATTCTTAATGCTGTCCCAGGCGGCTTTGGTGCATGCTGCACGTGTGGAGCAGAGCTGGGCGCAGGAGAGTGCCGTGATAACGCCTTTGATTTGCTGGGCAGTCGCACCTCGTAGGTCTGTTCCACGGCAAAGCGTGTATTTCTTTCCACTAGCATTGAAAGTGGTCTCGGTGGTGGAGCATTGAGCAATATTCTCGTTTTCGGGGACGGTGTTCTGGAGGCCTACAACGTCGAACTTGGTATTAGGGACCCAATTCAGTTGTGTTGCGTCATCCTTGATATGACATATCTTTCTCGCGCGATCGTATACGGCGTTGATGCATGCGCCGTTATTATCGCATTGTTGGACACAAGCAGCAAGTGTCGCTACATTCTTCAGCACCTGAGCACTTGGTCCTTGTAAATCGGTATTAGGGCAGAGAGCAAACTTTGCACCAGTTGCTAAGATGGACGTCGTTTCTGCGTTTGGACATTTGGTAATCGTAGCTGTAGTTTGGAGTAGGAGTAAAGAAGTTAGAGCAAGAGACTGCAAGGAAACGAGAAACATTATGTAAAGAGAATGACTAAGCCCCAGGAGGACTAACGAACGGCCAGGAAGGAAAAAGAAAGATAGATAAAGAGACCTACGATGAGGCTCACAGATTCTACTTGTACCTGCGCCACTATCCCTATCCCACGTGTTTTCATTGCGCGCCCAGCATCGATACGGACCCGAAATGCGACCGACATCCGTCTATCTCGCCGAACAGGATGTTAGCCTCATAAAATGGCAAAGACATCGTTAGATCCTTCGAGTCAAGCAAGGAATCAATGGTGTGACAGTTGGAAGCTTTCCCAAAGCAGACTTTCAGTTCAGAATTGGGGGTCCCGGAGCGGGTGGCGCAAGCTGAAGATGGAGTCTTGTCCTTGCCCAGTTATCCATCAGCACAAAAGAGACTGTCAACAATGCGTGGGAAATTAGGGATTGGTGAACCTTATGCTTTGGGACGTTGCCAAGATGGTCGTTGTATCGGATGGGGCAACTAGGACGAGTGTTCCGGCGCTAGGGACCGCGGGAGGCCCGCCAATCTGGGCAGGGGTTGCGTAGTTCGAGCTAGTGTGCTTAAGTGGGCAGATATTGGGAGAAGAGATGTAGCTGTGTTGTGTACTATCCGTGATAAGGAGAACAGTATGCGGTTGAAACAGCTGTTCATGACGGGAGCACTGCGTCTGTTAGAGGACTAGTATTGATAGAAACTAAACAACCCACAGGGTAGACATTCTTGCGATGTTTTAACTTGAAAGTTCTCGGAGCCAGCTATATCTAGGTAGGAGATACTTACACTATACAGAGCCGCATCCCTAATTGCGAAGAATGTAAGTTTAGGAAAATCACGAAAGCTCCATGTCACGTGCCGTCAGTATGTATAACACAATGATCAGAAGATGCCCAGCCAACAAGTTAAGAAAAATAGTAGCTAAGCTTTCCGCAAAGGGCGTTAGGGGCTCTTGCAATAACGCGGCAGATTCGATCGAGTTTTCGTCTTCAATCAGTGTTTCTTTTAAGAAGTACTAGTTTGTTTCCCATGAACCAAATATGTTGCAACATTAGTACAACCAGTGTTGACTTTGGCATAAGTTCTGGAACACACTATATTTATCTAACTCTGTCTCAACAGTCTGTAGAAGTATTCAATGATTCTGATTGGTATCTTGTCTTCTGTTACAGAGATTTAGGTGGACATGCTCTTACTCGTCACATTGGTGAAGCTTTTCTTCAAGCTCAGCTAGGCGATCCTGGTGCTCGAGTAAGACGCGCATGTGCAGATTATCGAATTGTTTAATGATCGCAAAGTTGGGGTCCAGGTTAAGGAAAGCGGCTAGGTTCAGATAACCTGATTGGTAGTCCTCCACTGGCACTCATTAGCCGCCCTTGGTTCATGGGAAATTCTCTACCTGCATTTCCGCAACGAGTCAATTAGTACCGTTTGCGAGCAAATGGAACTTCATTGCTGCCTTTGACCCCCTCTTAGTTTTTCTTGAATCTGGCTCTGCACTGCTCTTGCTTCGTCAAGATTGAACGTTATCGATTTCTTGAGAGCCTGCTCTAGTCCCTCGTCGGTATATCTCGGCTCTGGTGTCATCGTGTCCAGAGCAGCACTCTCGTCGAAGAAATTTGCTGACACCAGATCTGCTGGCATTACATGATGATTAATGCCTGGCCAATGCCCCAAAGCTAGTGGATCTTCCCTCGCAGCAATCAATGTATTCACCTCATCGGAAATATTCATACGACAAGCGAGATGAAGCTTTGTGATACCTCGAAAATGAGCATCACCCCTTGCATGGTGCCATTGAAGAAGCTGAGAAGAAATTGCCATGGCTGATGCTTTGTAAAGTTGAAGCTGAGGATAGGTGTCGTCGATGGAATGGAGCCAGAATCGACCGCCGACATTGACCGCGATTTGCAACGGCAGCAAGGTTATGGAGCTGTTAGTCAACGTGTATGGGACATTTGCATCTGCTCCAGCTTCCAGCAACAGGGAAACGGTGTTCAAGTGCAGGGTTCGTACTGCTTTGTGAAGCAAGGTCAGCCCGCTACTGTCTGGCTCGTCTATGAACTTTGCAACCCGCGGTGAGCTCAGCAACAGACGGAAAGCGTCCTGACTGTATGTGCGATGGTTGGTTTTGACAGCTAGGGCCATGGAGACCTCTAGCATAACGTGCAAGATTGTTGTGAAATCAAAGGTTTTATCCGGATTTTCTAAAAGAGATGCGAGAAAGTCAACGACGGAAGACTTTCCTAGTAGTCGCAGCTCAAATGGAGTTGTATGACCCATTCGCTCCCTCATATTTAAATCTGCTCCGTGCTGTAACAGAAGATAGAACATCTCATGCGTGCACATGTCTGTCATGCAGATATGGAGTGGCGTGACTCCAAGCTCATCGTATGTTCTTTGATTGACATCCACGCCCCGCTCAAGGAGCACGCGAGCAGCGACGACCGAGTCGTGCGATACAGCTAGATGCAGGAACGAACTGCCCAAACTGATCTCGCTCTCTAACTCCTCGATGCTGTACATCTCAACCATTTTCTTCAGAATGTTCTCCCATATAGTTGTACTACTGGACTTGGTAATCGCATTGCTAAGTGCGCTGTAACCTTCTGCGTTAACCCACTTGACGTGGTCTTGGGGAATAAGATCTAGATAAATATCAATCAAGTCAAAATCGTAGACTGCGCGAGCGACATTCACGAGGTACATCAATGTCGTCTGTCCGTCGGATTCTGTAGCCAATGCACCATGATTATGACAACAGGTCATTGTTTCGCGCATGGCGGATTGAAGATTCGCCCCATGCGCAATCCAAATACCAAAGGGAGTTGAAATTTGGTCGATATTAATCCTGTTTAGTGGCAAGCAGTCCTCCATTTCAAAATGTCGTAATATGTCCTCGGCGATCTCCCAATAGAAGTGCGATATGGCAAATTCTAGGCTAGCGAAATCGACAGCAATCGGAAGTAATATTCGGACTAACGTTCGGTTCCTACTCCTGACGGCCCACTCAAGAGGTGTACCCTGTAGAACCAGATCGTGATATTCCCACTTGAAAGGCATAGTGACCTTTGCATGCGCGTCCGCTCCGCTGCTTAGTAAGAGAGATACCGCCTTAGGTATGTCAGCCTCCGAGAAGCATAGACAGAGATGAAGTGCTCCAATCCCATGCGAACTTAGCAGTTGAAGAGAAGCATGACGTGCTAAGAGGAGCTCAACTATTGACAAGTGTCCTCCGAGACAAGCGTAATGTAGGGCAGTGAAGCCTCGCGGACATTGAGTGTCGACCGCGTACTTGTCCAACTGCTGTTCCACAGCAGATTCATCTCCCACAAAGGCAGCTATGTGTAAAGGTATCGCTTCAACATAGGCCCCCCCTGTAAACAGGTCTGGAAAGACCGTTCCACAGTATTGTTGCGAATCGCCTAGCTCTTTCGAAGGGCTGATGCTGGTTTTGACGATCTCTATTACGCTTGATGCCTGCGAACGTATTCGACGGGCCAAATATTCGCTTGGTGGACATTTGGCTAGCTCTGCTTCGATTGGTAGGTATTGGTCAACATATTCGTTTTGTTCAACTTCAGACTCGACTGTAGGAGCAATGCGGTGGTACCACGCCTGAGCCTTCTCGCAACCCAGTACGGCAGACTTGAGTACCCATTGAACCATCATCTTTACATCGTGCGCAACACCAAATCCGAGCAAATAACATTCCGCAACACATATGGCTGCATGACCACGATCGGGCAATGGAAGTGCCTCGGAAGAAGCTAATGTCATCAACTCTTGAACAATGCGCTTCTGCGTATCGAAAGGAAGTTGCGAAACCGATGTCAAATCGTCCCGGATCCTGTCATGGATTTCAAAAAATGTCATCTGGCGACTCCAGGTACATATTGGTTGGTAATCGTGTCTGATTTCCTGCACCTCGAGTTCCGAATTTGGCTGGAGAAGTTTGCAAAGCTTTCGCATTGGCATCCTGTCTGTAGCCAGATCTTGGAGTGAGCCTCTAAACACTTCGTGCATGCACGCAGCAGTCTCAGGGTTGAATCTCTTTTTTTGAATGAACTCTGTCGACTTCTTCAAGATGCCATTATGTGGAAAACTTTCTAGGAAGGCTTCCATCATATCCTCATCTTTCTGTCCCGAGCACTCGCCTATCCACTCCTTATCAAAATAGCTTTGACCACCTTTCAGTACTTCCCATGTTAACAGTCCGAAGGCAAAGACATCTGACAACATCGCTTCGTTGATTCCGAAATAGGGGTCGTCGATGGCTGATCTGGAGCGTATTTCTGGGGCGTTCAAAAGTCGTGTCCCGTACCTATACTGCACCGAATCCGAAAGTTTGTCCAATTGTCCAACGACTGACCCTCCAAAGTCTGACAGCTTTACTATCCATTCTTGACTCTTTTGGAAGACAAGACAGTTCTCGGCTTTGATATCGCCATGGCTGATTAATTGCTGGTGAAGCGCTTCAAGGCCCTGAGCTACTTGGCTGGCAAGATTGAAGAGGTTTCGCAGTTCGATTGAATCGTTCTTCTCGAGGAGAAAGTTCCTCAGACTGCCATGCTCCGAGTACTCTAGGACAAGAGATAGGCTAGAATAGCCGAACTCATTGTCCAAGCAAATTCCAACAATGTCCACAATATTAGGATGTGCCCGCAAGGAAGGGTGGCTTAAGATGCGCATCTCGAGGCCGAGCTCGTTGAGATGCCTATCGATCGCGTCTTGGGTATCATGGACTGTTGATGCCACTGGTACCCGACACATTTTGACCGCAACATACTCGTGACGTTTCCTACCACCTCGTTCAACGACAGCATAACCTCCCCGGCCAAGTCTAGTGTATTGGATTTCCTTTAAACCAAGCTGGCTGGAGTCACTGATCTTGAGATCAGTCGTAGCGAGGACGGCGAGGAAGTCGAGGGCAGTCGAGTTTTGAGGACCTGTTCTGGTGCTCGCGGATGGTGGGACACAGGTGCCCCATATCGAAGACAAAGTAGAAATCATGAGGCTGGGCAATCTGGATATTGTTGTTTTACTTGCGTATCTGGAGAAGGCTACCAAAGTGGGCTGCCACATGGTTGCCTACGGCTTCATCAGCGTGGCCGACGAAGCCCCGCACCAATACAAACTGCCCACTAACAAGTACTATACTCACATCTATCACGTGATCATGAACAAGAATCAAGAAGCGAGAAGACAATAGCTATTACGCACCCCTGTAACTTTTAAGATTTGAATCAACATTACCTAGTACTGCCACGCGAAGTTATCATAACTAGTGACCCACATTGCATTCATCACGACGCGAACATATCAACCTCAGCCCAATGTGACCCTTGAGGACAGCTGACAGACCTTTCACTCAATCCCAAGACTTTTTCGATAGACCTCTCGCCACACCGATCCGGTATAGTCAAGGCCAGTCTCCACTGGCTCCAATGATCCGGCTTCGTACCATCCGCGAAGGCAAATGCATCGTTAGCATCCTCCGGTTCATATTTCCACCCGTCAGTGCCCAGGGCAATCTCGCATTTATCAGCCTCATGTTGAATCGATTTTCCCCAATTTCCATCGCCCCAATTGCTTAGCTTGAGCTCAAATCTATAGAAATAGTCAAAGGTTCCATCAGAGCGCCGGCACGAAAGATGAAGGTACCCCAGATGCGAACCGTCGTTAGGGAATGCCGAGTGCGAGGATCCTCCAGGACCACCCGTGTTCACATCACGTACACCGAGCTGGTAGAACTCGTACGGATTGGGCCCGTTGATCCAGAACCCAGCTTTGGTCGTTGCATACTTCTGAAGCATAAGCTCGGTAGCCTCGTAACAATTCTGGCCATCATTGCTTGTGTAGAAATAGAGCTCCTTAGCTTTGCTTATCTTGACGCTATACTCGCACCCGCTATCACCCTGTCGAGCAGCACGTACGAGGTTCGACGGGGTATTTGCGATTTTCGTTTCGTCGCAGATATTTTGACATGCTTTATCGCGCAAGCGATAGTACATGTCTTTCATATCATGCTGCTGACCGTCGTCGAGGATGAACCATTTTGGGAAGTTTGCATTCAAATCGGCCCCAGTCCCAATGACTGTGTCTGACAGGGCGTCCAATCTAACGTACTACGTTACGCCTCGCCCCATTTGGTCACGTAACGTCTCACTTTGCTAC